>BGNK01001619.1:95252-137307 GCA_003297005.1 Symbiodinium sp. clade A Y106 | reverse complement strand
CAAATAAAGACAAAGTTTGCCAAATACGAACATAAATAAGGTTTTGGGCCCTTTACATATAAGCCCTGTTGATCTAATCCCTGTTGTTCTGGTTCGGCGCAAACGGTTAAGGAGTTTAGGTCTCGGTAACTTTGGGGAGAACCCGTGGAAGCTTCTGTGAAGCACAAACCAAAGGTATTTCTGGAATAGGGTTTGGGGGTCCTTTACAGTCGAAGTCGAATAAGAATCTCAGGAATCATAGTGCCTAAACCCCAAGCCCTCAACGGTTTAGGGCCCTGAACCCTAAACCGTTAAGGCCCCTATATTACCTCAGAAACCCAGACACTTGGAGGGTCCAGCGACCGAATTGGTTTCCATAGTGCTTTCAAAGGACAGCATAGGCTTTTTCGTACAATATAAGATACTAGACTGTAATGAACCAACCTTAATAAAAACATCATATATTGCATGATGACATAACATACTATAATACAACGGCATGGGCTCTTTACGGTTTTACAATGTTCCAAAACAAGGGGTTGACAGATGCTTAAACGAGTCAGTATAGGTCTTGGGCGGGCTGTCTTTGGGGTTTTGTACCGTAGGCGGACTGTTGAATAAGGGTTTTTCAACTCCTAATGTGTCTTCCCGAGCTCCACGCTGCTAGTGCTGTCTGTCCCTTCAAATCCCCAAAAAATGGCCCCACGAAGCCTTAACACGGTATTTGCAACTACCCCTAAACCTTCAAGCAAGCTGCTGCGTCGAAGTCAGCGACCACCAAGTTGGAGCCGCGCCTTGGTAAAGTGGCAGTGGGGCTTCGGGCTTGTAAGGTTTCTTGGATCCAGGAATTTGTAGAGTTTTGGGCGGGATTAGAACCCTGGGGGCATAATGTTGGTAACTTCTCAAGCTTCCAATATAGGGGCCTTAATAACTAGAATAGGGTTTTGGGGTATGTCATACTATCATTATACCAAGGAACCCCCAAAGTAGTATTGGTAAGTATTCGGGCCCCTATATTACTTTTGTTTTGGGTCCCTCGGCCTTGTAGGCCCCAAACATGAAACCCCACTGTAGGGGCCTTTATATTTGGAATAGGGTTTGGGGTTCCTTTATGGTATAGTTATAATAAGGAACCCTAACAAGAATATTGGTAAATATTTTGGCTTCTACACTACACCCTGCGACAGGGCTTCGGGCTGCTTATGGCATTGGGATTGGGGTGGGAATCCTCCCGTCACGGTCTAGGGCCTAGGGTCGTTAGGGTTTAGGGTGTCGGGTTCAGGGTTTAGGGTTTAGGGTTTAGGGGTTTGTGCTTAGAGGTTTAGGGTTTATCTAATTATAGGGTTTAAGGGTCACTGAAAACCCCTGAAAACCCCTGAAAAACCCCTGGGGCTTGTAGGGTTTCGGGTTTAGGGCTCGCCTGAAAAGCGAAGCCCTGACGCAGTGCACCACTCCAGGAACCCCGGCGAGGCCATGCGCAAGCCATCGTTGACGGCCTGAACAAATGGGAGTTTCCAAAAATTAGGGGTACCTTATTGCTGGGTCCTTATAATAAGGATCCTATTATTTAGGGTACTATGTTAGGGTCCCCTATTTCGGAAACTCCCAAATCGGTTCAGGGCTGAGGGCCCAAGGTTCAGAATTTGGGGGAGTTAAGTGCTATACAAAGTATATGGGGGGGTTTCCGAAAATAGGGCACCCTGATATAATACCCTAAATAGTAGGATCCTTATTATAAGGACCCAAACTCCCATATGGCACTTACACTGTAGGAGTTCTCAGGCTCCTATGCCTGGGAGAGAGAACCTTGAACATCTGATATTCTCGAGGAGTCTAAGTACTCAGTTATCATGATACCTTGACCCCATGAAATTCGTGGAGCGCCCTTTGGCAATTTGCAAGACCCAGCTGCTTTGTAGGTATCTGAACATGTTCGTGGTTCGGTCGTTTGGGACTTCGGGTGGTTAGAGCAAGTCCTGCAGCGATCTTGCTGCGCCTGTAAGCACGACGCCGACCCTACACCCTAAGCCAATTCTGGGCCCGACGCAGTTGCAGACCTTTTGAAGCATCGAGATTCGGGTCTTCGTGGGAATTTGCAAACCGAGGAGTTTTTGACAAACCGGAACACGGTTTTGAGCAAGAAACAGAAAGCAAAGCGCCCTATAGTTCTCAACCTGACTTCGCAAGCACCCGAAGGACTCTCATAACCTGAAGACTCGAAACCAAACGGCGGAGCCTGTCGGACGGCTGCGATGGTACGTCCGTTCTGACCTGTGTTTGAAGGAACTTAAGAATTTTATGGGCTTAGGGTATTTGGGTTTGGTGGTTTAGGGCCTATTGGGGGTTTCGTGTGGCTTCCAGGATCTCTCTGGGCTCTGGGCTCTTGTTCTGGGATTCAGGATTAAGAGAATCTTTGCGGAGATTCGGGTTTGGGGTTGAGGGTTGAGGGTAAGCCCTGAATCAGCAGGTCTCAGAAAATGGTCAAAGGATTTTAACTATGACAGCGACCAATCCTGCCGGCTCCGCAACTCGTCGACCTCAAACGAAGACACTGCTAGGACATACATAGCCCGGCAGACAGCAGAAGTTCATAGCGTTCCACAGTCCAACTACTGCCACTACTACCACTACCACCACTACCACCACCACCATCAGCACCACCACCACGACTACTACTACTACTACTACTACTACTATTACTACGACTACGGCTGCGACTGCCGCTGCGACTGCGACTTCTACGACCACTACGACTACCACGACCTCCACGACTACCACGACTACTACGACTACCACGACTACTACGACTACTACGACTACTACTACTCCTACTGCTACTCCTAAAAATACTACTACTCCTCCTGCTACCACTACCACTACCACTTCCACTACCAATACCACTACCACTTCCACTACCACTACCACCACCACTACCACTACCACTACCAGTACCACTTCCACTACCACTACTGCTAGTACTACTACTACGACTACAACTACGACTAGGACTACGACTACTACTACTGCTACTACTACTACTACTACTACGACAACGACTACGACTCCTACGACGACTACTCCTACTCCTAATCCTACTCCTACTCCTACTCCTACTACTACTACTACTCCTACTACTACTGCTCTACTACTGCTACTGCTACTGCTACTGCTACTACTACTACTACTACTCCTGCTACTACTACTACTACTACTGACTACTGCTACTACTACTACTACTACTGTAAGCCCTAAACCCCTCGACCCTTGAACCCCAAAAGCCCCTCGACATTGAACGAGCTGAAAACTAATTCAGTCTAATTAAGCCACAACCCCATTGGGCCTTGAACCCTCAAGGACCCAAACCCCTGAGCACTCGAACAATGGAGTCTCAAAACCCCAACCCCGCAAATGCACCGAAATTGCCAAAAGGCCAACGAATCAAGTGAGGATTCTGTTGCAGTCAACCGAACAGCCAGTCCCACACATATTATGAGCGTTCGGCTAACGAAGATCGGTTTCACACGACAGGCCGAGACCCCCACCACATGGCGGTACTGTCACCGCGACACAATGTGCGCCGCATCCCCGCACTAGCTGGTGGAGAACCTGCAGCGTTCTTAATATGATTTCAGGATGTAGGATTTCGGGCTCAAGAAACCTCTGCTACCCGAAAACCATGGAACCCTCAACCCAAACCCTAAGCCCAAAACCCTGAAATTTGATTTAGGGATGCCGGCAGTTAATATAGCGGCCTTAATTGGGGCACTCTTTTTACTACTACAAGGGTGACCATAAAGCTTTACCAAAGTTACTTTAAGGGTTTCTACAGGGTTTAAGGGCCTTAGGCAGGTTACTATGCCATTTTTATGCGGACTGCAAGGAGACACTCGTGTACTACTTATTCCGGCCCCCGTAGTAACCTGCATGCACCCCTGCCGGGAGCCACCTCCGATATAGCGCTTTTGATTAATATAGGTGCCTTAATAATTAGAATAAGGTCTTGGGGCCCATTATACTACTAGAGAGCCAAGTGTCCCGAAAACGAATGACAAGCCGAGGCTGGATATACATATTTAAGAGAAAGTTGTGATATGGAGTGAATAACCGAAAATATAACTATATATATATATATATATAAATATGTATGCCTGCATGCATGCACAACAACGCCGATAAAGACGACGACGACGACGACAACGGCAACAACAACACGTGCTGCCAACAACAACAACAACAACAAACACAACGATTACGACAACCACAAAGACAAGAACAACCACAACGACAATGACGACAACGACGTAACAACGACAACAACAACCACGACCACCACCAACAACAACAACAACCACAACCACAACAACAACAACGATAACGACGACGACAGCGACAACGATAACGACGGCGACAACAACAACAACAACAACAACAACAACAACACCGCCACCACCACCAACAAGAATAACGACAACGGCAACGACAGCGACAACGAGGACGGCAAGAACAACAACAACAACAACAGCAACAGCATAAACAACAACAACCACAGCGAATACGGCAACCACAACGACAAGAACAACCACAACGACAACGACGACAACAACACGAACAACAGCAACAACGACGACCACGACCACGACCACGAGCACAACGACAACGATAACGACGACGACGACTACACCACCACCACCACCACCGCCGCCGCCAACAACAACAACAACAACAACAACCAACAACGACAACGACAACACTAACAGCCACAGCCACAGCCACAGCCACAGACACAACCACAACCACAACAACCACAACAAGAACGACAACGATCCCAAACATCGTTCCCCGAACTACCGACGGATTCCGAACTTCACGGAACCAGAGGTGCGACCGGGTGCAACCTCGTAATTTACGAGGTCGCACCGTTCGCACCCGAATCCCAAACACCCTTCCTCGCACTACCGACGGATTCCGAACTTCACGAAACTAGAGGTGCGACCGGGTGCGACATGGTAATTTACGAGGTCGCACCCGTTCGCACCCGAGTCCCAAACACCGTTCCCCGAACTACCCACGAATTCCGAGCTTCGCGGAACTAGAGGTGCGACAGGGTGCAACCTCGCAATTTACGAGGTCGCACCCGTTCGCACCTCAGCACCATATACCTTTCGCAGAACTACCCCCCCTTCTTCTCAGCAGTTTCCAAGCCCGGCCACTGGAAGAGCATTCCGCGTACTGAGTTTGTACTCCAAAAGAGCAGTTTCAAGGCCCAGCCAGTAAAAGAGCATTCCGTAGCAGTTTCCAAGCCCAGCCACTGGAAGAGCATTCCGCGTACTGAGTTTGTACTTCAAACAGCAGTTTCCGAGCCCCGCCACTGGAATGGCATTCCGCGTACTGAGTTTGTATTCCAAAAGAGCAGTTTCCAAGCACTGCCACTGGAAAAGCATTCCGCGTACTGAGTTTGTACTCCAAAAGAGCAGTTTCCAAGCGCGGCCGCTGGAAGAGCGTTCCGCGTACTGAGTTTGTACTCCAAAAGAGCAGTTTCCAAGCCCGGCCGCTCGAAGAACGTTCCGCGTACTGAGTTTGTACTCCAAACGAGCAGGTTTCCAAGCCCAGCCACTGGAAGAGCCTTCTGCGTACTACGTTTGTACTCCGCAACAACAACTTCGAGGCACCGGCAAGCTCGTAATTTACGAGGTCGCACCCGTTCGCTCCCGAATCCCAAACACCTTTCCCCGATCTACCGACGGATTCCAAGCTTCGCGGAACTAGTGGTGCGACCGGGTGCAACCTCGTCTTTTCCGAGGTCGCACCCGTTCGCGCACCAACGACAACAACAGCAACAACAACAACAACAACGACAACAACCACAACCACAACGAGTACGACAACCAAAACGACAAGAACAACCACAACGACGACAACGACCACGACAACTACAGCAACAACAACGACGACGACGACCACGAGCACAACGACAACAACAACAGCAGCAACAACAACACCACCACCAACAACAACAACAATAGCAACAACGACGGCGACCACGACCACGAGCACAACGACAACGATAACGACGGCGACGACGACGACAACAACACCGCCACGACACCACCAACAAGAATAACAACAACGGCAACGACAGCGACAACGAGGACGGCAAGAACAACAACAACAACAACAACGCCACCAGCAGCACAGGCAGCAGCAACAGCAACAGCAACAACAACAACAACAACTACAACAAACACAACGATTACGACAACCACAAAGACAAGAACAACCACAACAACAACGACGACGACAACGACGACAACGACGACAACGACAACCCCAACGACAACAACAACAACAACAACGACAACAACAACAACCACGACCACCACCACCACCAACAACAACAACCACCACGACCACCACGACTACGACGACGACGACGACGACGGCGGCGACGACGACGACGACCACAACAACAACAACAAGGTACACCCGTACACGGTGTACCTTTTATTAATATATAGTGGGTACGCAGTGTACGGGTCAACCAACAAGAAGAAGAAGAAGCAGCACAACGACCACGACCACGACTGCATCGCCGACGACGACAACGACAACGATAACGACGACGACGACGACGCCACCACCACACGACCACCACCAACAACAACAACAACCACCACAACAACGACTACCACCACAACAACCACAACCACAACGACAACGACAGTAACAAAGACAACGACAACGATCTCTACATTCCCGAAGCGAAAGTGCCTCAGACATCGTATTTTACGATGGATCCTGATTCGCGAACGGAGGTAGTAGCAACTGCGCCACAGCGCCAGCCACCTGACATGCACGATCCGTCGTTTTTGCAAGGGATCGTGATCAAAACGCAGGATCCAGCGTAAATAACGATACACGAGCCACTTTTTGGGGGGTCAAAGTGGACGAAACATCGCGCCCACCGACATCCACGGACCTGGGGACACACTCCCGGTGGAGCCACCCCCGCTTTATAATAGTAGATTGATTTAATAGAGAACATACTCAGTTTATATAAATCTATAGTAATCGATACAAAATAGTTTATATAAATCTATACTAATCGATATTAAACTTAGACTAGTTTATATAAATCTATAGTATAACCGATACTAGAATCGATACATTCGACGAAGACCTCCACATAAGAACCCGACGCCGACGCTTTCGGGAATATCTATAATAAAGAGCCATCAAAATAGTATTGGTAATTATTAAGGCCCCTATCTTCGAGGCTTCCTTTTAGGTCAGAGTTCCCCCGTCTTCATCTGTGTCGTGCACCGGGCGAAACCCATCGGGTTCCGGGTTTACAACGTTATGAGCCCCAAACCATAGAGCAATCGGGCCATCCAATTCGACTTTATAGCACTGCGTTGAAGTTCAGCTTCGGAACAAACCATTTGTTGCCTCAATCGGTGACAGTAGCTGACGTTGAGAAAGAATCACTTGCAGCCGTGTCAGCTCATCAACATTGCTCTCTCTCTCTCTCTCTCGCTCTCACACTGTCAGAGAAACGCAACTTGGAGCAGACCGAGCCAGAGCATTCCCGAAACTGACGGATCCAAGAACACCTCAGCCCGTTTCGATCTTTGATCGTACACCCAAAGCCTACAGAACGAAGCCTTTTCCAAAACCGTAAACCCCGAACCCCCAAGCCTACACCCAACCCATAAACCCCGAAACCTGACCCATAAACCCTAAACTCTAAAACCGTAGAGCCCTAAACCCTAAACCCTGGACCCTAATCCTAAACCCTAAACCCTAAACCCTAAACCCTACCAACCCGAAGAGCCCTGGCTTTTCCCTCAGCTCGGGGCCGAAAGGTGACTCAGGACCGCCTCTTCGGAGGGCGACTTTGGGGGTTTAGGGCTTTTGGGGTGCATTACGTAGAGGTTCCTTTACGAGCTCTTCTAAAGGATCCTTTAAGAGCTCTTCTAAGGGTTCCTTTAAGGGTTCCTTTCAAAGGGGTCTAGAATGATTACTATATTGGGGGTTCGGTTGAGAATGCAGGGGCGTTAAAAATCAGAACAGGGTTCCTGTTCAAAGGGGTCCATAAGGGTTACTGTAGGGATCCAAAAGAAGTTTCTGTAATCTAGGTGCCTTGAGAAATAGAATAGGATTTTGGGGTATATTATACTGTAGCTATAACAAGGAACCCAAGGGAATAATATTGGTAGTTATTTAGGCCCCTATACGACTTGGAGATTCATTGGTAGTTAGAAGTGGGCTGTACAAGTAGGGTAACTAGTTAAAACCCCTATTCGGTGACTTCTACCCCCAGTTACAACTGGGGTAACCATGAACCTTAACGTAAGGCTTGCAAATATTGCTTCAAGGGTTGGTTTTACAGGCTTTTTTGGTTTTGTTTTGCAGGACTCGGGCTTCAAGGGTTTAGGGGTTTAGGGGTTTAGGGGTTTAGGGGTTTAGGGGTTTAGGGTTTAGGGCTTCAAGGGTTTAGGGTTTAGGGTTTAGGGCTTCAAGGGTTTAGGGTTTAGGGTTTAGGGTGTAGGGCTTGTGGTGTTTAGAGCTCGGGGTCTTGAGCCAATCGCATGAAGGTTTGATTGAATGCTACAGCAACCCTTAAAAACCCTTTAAAGGAACTTTAATACCCTTGTAGATCCCTATAGTAACGCTTATAGACCAAAGGTACCCTATACAATTTTCTCCGCTACCCTGAAGGCTTTCAGGTTGTGCACCGGGATTTTGGGGCTTTGAAGCTGGACTTCTCGGCAGCCGTTAACTTCGTGAACACGGGTGAGAGGACTAGCAATGGAAACAAACTGGAAAATCAACAATCAACAGCTTCGATAGCAAGCCTTGCAGAAAGCATGTTGCACCCTGAGCATCACATCTCATCACATGCCATCCCATCCTACCCCATCACGCCTCTGGAGATGCTCCTGTGCGTACGTCGTTGGTCCCGCCCAAAACGACGACCACGTCGAACGGACGCTTCATCGCCTAGCGTAGTGGGAGCCGGGTCCCAAGGACGGAGGATTTTCCCTAATACAAAAGCCTGAGTAATTAGAATAGGGTGTTGTGGAATATCATATTATAGTTGTAATTCATAAGGAACCCCCAAAAAGTATAGGTAATTATTGAGGCCCCTACATTATGATCCTCAACGTCCTGTTGGCCCGCCAAACCCGGTAGATCGAATGATTCATAGGTGCTCAATACTACCAGCTTGACTGCGCTGAGCAAGCCCGCAAATCCAGCCCGAAATATCGAAGAATACTAGGCTGCAAGCCTCTACGACACATGCCCTAAACCCTAACATCAACCGTGCTCCCATCGCTTTATTCAAACTTTGTTCAGTGGGACGAAAAGGGCCATACATGGAGAATGCTAGCACTCCTTGATGCTCCTGCCACCCAGAGACTCCAATATCCCTTAATTAAGGAATATACCTTAAATTATTGTAGGATCCCGAATATGATTTAAGGTATATTCCTTAATTAAGGGATATTGGATTCTCTGGGCAGCTGACCCCAGCGGCTCGGAGGTTAGGATTGCGGATCCCGAAAAGCGGCATTCTGCACCCCAAACCGAGAAATCTGAAGCACTAGCCTCATGCTTTGCCCCAACACTTTACGCGTGAACTGAAGAGATGAGTGGTAAACAGTCGTTTCGGGCTTAAGGTTTAGGGACATATTCCAGCTGTTGCATTGACACCACAAAAAGCCGCCAGAGTGCCTGATTCCGTCGCATCTTGTCCTGGTGCCAGCAGCAAAGCTGAACATGCGTGCCTTCATAATTAGAACACGGCTTCGGGTACCTGCTGGCATACCTAGTAAGGAATCCTAAGGAATGATGTTGGTAAGTAATCGACCCCTATAGGCCTTATAGTAGGCCTCAGGCCTTAAGCCCAAAGCCCTAAACCCTGCAGACCCTAATCCCCTAGTCATTCGGGGTCCCCCAGAACCCCAAAACTCGAAGTCTAAAAGGGGCTTGAAATGCAGGTCTCGGGCTCGAATATAGGGGCCTTCCGTGAAGGTTCATGGGTAGTTATAAGTGGGGTTATATACGTAGGGAAACTATACTCATGACCCCATATTGGGGGACTGATAACTATCCATGAACCTCCAAGTAAACATTAGAGTAGGGCTGTGGGCTAACTAGAATACGGACCCATAATAGATTGGGTTAGGTTGGGCTAGATTAGATTGGCTAAGCTAGGCTAGGTGAACTAGATAAGACCAGCTATACTTGGTTCGGTTCGATTCGGTTCGTTTCGGCGAGTTTTGACAAGACTAGGTTGGGGTAGGTTAGATTGGGCTAGACTGAATTAGATTCAATAGAAGGAAACCTCATTCGAGAAGCATCTTGATGTTTACCATTACACATACGATGTTCAAATCTACATACCAACAGACAAACAGACTTTCCGTTCGGATAGAGAGAACCCAGAGACTCCAATAATTAAGGAATATATCTTTCAATCATATAAGGGATCCTACTATAATTCAAGGTATCCTTAAAGAAAGGATATTGGAGTCATATAAGGGGTCCTACTATAATTCAAGGTATATCCTTAATAAAGGATATTGGAGTCTCTAGGAATGGGTTCAGGCTCTAGGGTTCAGGGTTTAGGGCTTGGGATCCAGGGTTCAAGGACTTCGGGCTTTAGATTTCAAGTTTCAGGTTTAGGGTTCAGAATGGAGCCCCGGGCTCAGGCCGCAATTGTTAGGACTTCGGGCTTTTGATTCGGATTCAGGAATCAAGGCTTCAGGGTTTAGAGTTTAGGGTTTAGAGTTCAGGATTCAGGGGTTTCAGGGTTTAGGGGTTTAGGGTTTACGGGTCTTGAGTTTAGGCTCCAGTCCTGGCCGTACTGCAGCAAGAGCTTCTCTTCAATGGATGCTGCTGTCGCAGCCGCGTGCCCATCCTTGTCTTCGGTTTTTCTCTAGCAGGGGTTGCAGTGTTTAGGATTTATCGTTTAGGGTTGAGGGTTTAAGGATGTCCCTTATGCAGGGTGACGTATCAAGGATATCCCTACACCCTTTGCTTCTAGGGCTCAAAAGTTCTCTATTCTGGCAAGGAATGAGATTCTCAGAAAATACGGAGCTCGTAACATAGACCCCAGCTCTGTGTGACCCCCCAAAAAGCTGTTCTCACAATTATGGGTTCCTTTCTCGCTGAAGCTCCCAAACCGTCCATGAAAGACAGGCTGGCAAGTACCCAGAGAGCCCAATACCCCTTAATTCAGGCATACACCTCAAATTATAGGGGCCGTCAGATAATGGTTTAATGTATATTCCTCAACTAAGGGGTATCGGGCTCTCTGGGCATTACCCTCCTCCGTGCTCCAACCCTAGAAGGTTTGTGAACCCGAGTGGCCCCAGTTGCAAAACTTGTCAAAGGACAGCGGTCCGGCCAGACAGTCATGCTACGACGTGTGTGCAGCATGTAGGGTGTACTTGAATTTTCACACACAAACACCACCTCATCAACGTCTTCGGGTTTAGGGTTTCGGAAACGATGCACGGTCGTGCATCGTACCTGAGGTTTTGCCCCACGCTCCGAATCGTTTTCTGCACCTCCACAGGCCCGAAATCCAGGCCGAGATTGCCCAAACCAGGGATACTATAGATGCCTTAATAATTGGAATAGGGTTCTGGGGCATGATTCAGAATATTATATATTCTATATTCATCTTAGGAATCGTGTGATGTATGGCCTCTTGCGGCCGCTGCTCTGAATTCCAGACCACCCTTGCCCTAGCCGCCCTGCCTGGGATTCTGCAGGCCGGAGCTTACACCCCTACGCACGCAATCTGCAAGCCGTGCAAACAAACAGGATTTAAAATACAACGACATGATGAGTGCAACTGTGAGCAAATTCTCTACAGATATAGCCGAACCAGAATGAAATTTACTGATAAACCACCGACTTATAAAACGACACCACTGCTAAACCTTCAAAACCCTTTCAGGACTAGATATACATCCCTATACCCGTAAACTCTAGAGGAACCCTTTTCGAAGCGTTGATAAAGAGCCCTTGCCGCCAAAGTCGGCCCAGCCACGAAGTGGCAGCCGCGCGAAAGCTCGGAGGCCAGCCTCGATGCCATCTCCGCTGCCTGTAAGAGCAGTCATAACAGTAGTTGCTGCGGCAGTAGTAGCCATAGATGCTGCGACTACTACTACTACTACTGCTACTACTACTACAACTACTACTACTACTACGACCACTACGACCACTACACTACGACCACTACGACCACTACGACCACGACTACGACTGCTACTGCTACTGCCACTGCTACTGCTACTGCTACTGCCACCGCTACCCCTATTGCTACGACGACATGCATTGACAATGTCAGCAGAAACAAGGTTCACAGCCCCTGACAGAATCGCCAGGGCAAGAGATCACAGCCTGCAAACCCAGCCCGACAATGCCCCAGAGCCCCCTGAAAAAAACTCTGAACACAAGCCCCAAGCCCACTAACTGCACTAATTCAAGCCCCCCAAACCCCCAATCAAACCCTGAAACACCTGACCCCTCCTCCACGCAAAAAATATGCCGAGAATGACATCTCCAAACCCTGCCGCAACTTCAGAGCTTCACAAGATCAACACCTCCATCCCAAACCTCGAGACCCTTAGACCCTAAACCCCGAACCCAAAACCCCTAAACTAAACCCACACCCCAATTGGCCTTCTGTCCGGCCTTGCCGGCACAGACCTCGCGACAGGCTGCCCCCGAGAAGGATGTTCAGAGCATACGGGGCCGCAGACGACTTAGCCAACCATGCCATAAACCCTAAATACCCCCAGTATGGGATTCAACCCGAGACCGTAAATACCCTATAGAAAGTCTCATTCTGGGAGTCCTTCGAATACCCGGAGCCCGAAAGGGCTTCCTTTCTTGAGGGCATCTACCTAGAGTCTCCATTGTAGTTCTTTTTGCGGGGGCCACCTTATCGGGTCCTATATAACTGCAACTATGAAGTCCGTTAAACCAAAAACAGGAACCACCTTCGGCTGAACCAAAAAAAGGAACCACATTCGGCTGAACCAAAAAAGGACCTACATTTGGTTGAACCAAACAAAGGAACCACATTCGGTTGAACCAAAAAACGAATTACATTCGACTGAACCAAAAAAGGAACCATATTCTGTTGAACCAAAAAAAGGAACTACATTCGGCTGAACCAACAAAAGGAACTACATTCGGTTGAGTTCGGCTGAACCACATTCGGTTGAACCAAAAAAGGAGCTACATTTGGTTGAACCAAAAAAGAGAACTACGTTCGGTTGAACCATAAAAAAGAACTACATCCGGTTGAATTACAAGACTGGACAATTCGGTTGAACCACAACAAAAAAGGGAACATCTACATTTGATTACTACAGTGGAGACTATCGGTAAGATATTGTAGGGGCCTTAATAATTAGAATAGGGTTTTGGGGCCCGTTATACTCTAATTACAATAAGGCACCCCCAAAATAGCATTGGTAATTATTAAGCATTTTCTGCCGGTAGTCTGAAGCCGGAGCCCAGGATGCAAGTGTTTTAGGGCCGAAGGGTTTAGGGGTTTAGGGTTGAGGGCTTGAATTTTAGAGTTTAGGGTTTAGAGGTTTAGGGTTTCATGGGGTCAGGGTTTACGGGTTCAGGGGTTCAGGGTTTAGGGATTTGGAATATGGGGGCCTGAAAAATGGACAAGGGCGTTTAGGGTATAAGATACGAGCAGCATGCGGGTACTATCATGGACACCAAGACTAATCATGTTTTTGCAACCTCTAGATTGAAGACGCCTTCTCGATTGTTTAGGCGTTGGGGCTGCGCGTGTCGGAGTTCGGGTTGAAGTCTTAGGTCTAGGAAGAGGGGCACATCATACCTATACTTCAGGGTGCATGAGTACCTTAACAGGCGTTGCACATGCTGACAGCCCTATTTATTGCCCCTGCTCCTTTACGTAGCTGTTTATATGGACAGATATGTATATTGCTGGGCGCAACTTTTCACGTGTATGTGTGTGTATACACCCACATCTGTACACACGGCTCTATGTGTATACCACCGCCATCTCCCGTCTTAAACAGCAGCAGGCCGACGTCGAGGAGTGAGAGGTAGACTCCAAAAGCATAGCAAGTCGATCCGCCAGCATCCAAAGCAGAGAATATGCGCAACTCTTGAACAGATCTATCCTCCTTGTTTCGAGCTGTGCACGTGCTGCCCAGGTGTTTAGGGTAACCTAGGTCTTTCATGCATGGGGCTGGCCGTGCTCCTCGGTTTCGTGGCAAGTATATATGCACACCGTACATGTACATGGCATGACACAGATGCACATATACGTACATGCATATGCATGTGAAGCACATATACAAGTACAAGTACTACAGAAAGATAAGAAGAGACCGCATCCAAACAACCACAGCAATAGCACATAACACACCTAGCCACTACACAAACAAAAAATCTAAGGTAGGTGTCGAATATCAAAAGCAGAGCACCATGTCCAAGGAATTCATATAGGGGCCTTATCAATTAGAATAGGGTTTTGGGGTATGTTATACTATACGTATTATAATAACGAACCCCCAAAAGACAATATAAGCAATTATTTAGGCCCCTACACTCTTGGGGTTTTAAAGATACACCAGTTTCGACAACTGCGCTGGTGCACAGCTCAGCATGTTACAACAGGGCAGCCAAAGGCTACATAGCGCCAGGGTATGTTTAGGAAAACTGATTCAACCCAGAACCCAAACCACTTCGGGTGTAAGTGTAAGGGCGGACTGGTTCAATTTTTAGGATGTTTCTACCCTGAACCCCAAGTCCAAAGCCTTGAGTAGCAAAACTCCCTCAAGGCGTGCGCCAAGGCATCCAACAGTTTTAGATCGTTTTATCCCGAAACCTCCAACCTTAACTTAAGCCCTTAAGCCGAAGACCTAGACGCTGAATCCTTGCGCCCTGAAGCCGAGATTTGAATCTGCCAGCCTGCAACACATCTGGCTGATATAGTTAAAGCCCCTAGACTTCACTCTAAACTCTCTAACCCCAAATCCTAGATCCATAACTCAACCACAAGTTAGTCGTCAGACCCCAAATTCGTAAACCGCAAGACTCACATCCCAAAAAGCTTCAGTTCGAGCCCCTAAATCCTAAACCCTAAACCCTAAACCTCGACTGAGGACCCCACCACGCTCTCTCTCTGCACACCCAACAGCTGCGCGAGGAAGACTCCGTATGGCTTCGGCTGCCCGCCCTTGCGCAAGGCGGCATTTGGTGTTTTTGGGCTAGTTTAATGCAGGGGCCTTAATAATGAGAATAGGGTTTTGGGGCCCATTATACTATGATTACAATAAGGAACCCCAAAATAGTATTGGTAATTATTTAGGCCCCTATAGTTTAGGGAGTTTAGGGCTTGCTTGCTTGTGAAGGTTGGCACGAGTTGCAGCGTGTTGAAAAGAATCTGCACTGAAGTCGATTTGTGAAGGTTTAGGCTATAGCTATATAATAGGGAACCCCCAAAAAAGTATTGGTAATTTTCTACATAGGTTTTCAGGGTTCGTACGGGGAGTAGGGGCGTGGGGCCACAGAAGCACCCGGAGGGCCAAGAGTTTGGGCGTCCAAGGGTAGTGTAGGGGCCTTGATAATTAGAATTCTATAGTAGGGATGTAGAAGCACCTTCTACACTTTACAAGGGGGAACTTGTGGTGCTTCAGCCATAATCCTCCAACTCTAACCCGCCAAACTATTCAGGTTTATCGAGCTTGTTCAGTCGGCTTTGCGTAAAGAGGTCTGAATTATCCTAAACCCTAAACCCTAAACCCTAAACCCTACCAAGAGTACATGACACCGCAATTGTTGTGCCGGCCCAATGGTTAGCGGAGTCTCCCACGCTGGTCTAGGTCTATGGGTTATGGGTTTTTTACGGCTGCCATGCGCACGAGAGCTTGCAAACATGCCTTTTTAAACAAGCCCGATTGCGCGTCGGCACAGACTCGAGGGGTTATGGGTTTAGGGTTTAGGGGCTTAGGGTTTAGGGGTTTAGGGTAGGTCTATGGTGTTGTCATCATGGTTGGTTCTCTCCTACCCCCTAGGTGGAATCATGACATATTTGCAATAATGTCAATATTAAAACGAAGAACTCGGCCACGGGATTTACACCGAAGGATGCCAGAAAACCCGGTACTCAACTCAAGTGAAATTTAACAGTAACGATGCAGGGGCGAATCAACCGTGTTTATGATGAACTAGATGTGGGAGATGAGGTTGAAATATTTCGGAAATGAAACCCACATTAAAAAGAAAGGGTCGGAAATTACCGCCAACACATGTATACCAAAGAGTTGAAGGTAGGGAGAAGCAATATCTCAGGTTTGAGTGTAAGCACTTTCTAGCATTTTCTACATGATCAGCCGTCGTGTGGTCTGGTTTCGCGCGAACGGCAGGGATGCCCAGGTTGCTCAGGCGGAAGGCTTGCAGGAATATAGGGGCCTTAATAACTAGAATAAGGTTTCGGGGCCCATTATACCATAATTATAATACGGAACCCCCAAAATAGTATTGGTAATCATGATTAAGGCCCTATATTACTCGGATGCCCTTTGTGCCAGACTCCGGCGGATCGCCAAAGATTTGGATGGCGACGCCCTAGCCTGCTTGGTTGGCGGCATGCATGCGGATGCTTCGCGTAGAGGCGCTGGGGCCCGCCAAGGGTTTTGCTGGGATTGCAACCAGGCAGTCCTTCTTATAATTATAGTATAATGAGCCCCAAAACCCTGTCCTAATTATTGAGGCCCCTATTTTAGGAAGCATTTTGGTCGTGCCAAGCATCGACCACGTCTTGTGGCGCTGCCCTGCGGATCTACGCAAGGTTCCTCGTCCGCTTGGCAAGTTAGCTGCTAGGCTGTTAAGGTCGTGAAGGAGCGCTTAATATAGGGGCCTAAATACTTACCTATACTATTTGGGTGGTTCCTTATTGTAACTAATTGTAGTAATATTATAGCATAATGGCCCCAGAACCCTATTCTAATTGTTAAGGCCCCTATATTAGGTCCTCTTCCCCCCCTTGCCTTTCCCTTTCTGCTAACCCTTGCCAGGTTGCAGCAGGCCAAGCGCCTAAAAAGTTGAGTACATCACACGTCCCCAAAAAGACGAGCCGACCATCTGCCCGTATCTGTTGTTTCCAAAGCAGATGAGCTGACCATCTGCACGCGCTGCACAGCCCCTAAGCCGCTAGGACCTGCACCCTAAAGCCCTAACCCCACACAAAAACCCTAAAATGCTTAGACCCATAAAGGAGCCCTGAAAGGAACACCGGCGACTTCCTCCATGCCCTGGGCCCCTGGACCCTGCCTGCACTGTCCAGCCGTGGGTCAAGGAGTCCCCGAAGGTTAAGATCGCCTCGTCTGTTTTTTTCTTGGAGGTTCATGGTTTAGGGGTTTAGTTACTTGGAGGTTCATGGGTAGTTATTATAAGTTATAAGGTTAGGTGGTTCAAGGGTTTAGGGTGATAAGGGTTTAGGATAGGGGTTTAGGGGTTTAAGGGTTCAGGGGTTGAAAAAGTGGAGTTCGAAGTCCACTAACGCGGGTTATTATTAAATTATCGTTACCCTACTTATAACCCCACTTAGAACTGTGGGTTTACCAGCACCTCTCAAGAACCCTTTAATAGAGCCCTCATGGTCCTTAATAGTGGGTATTTAGGGTATGATTTAAAGGGTAGTTGGGCGTGCTGCTAGGTTTTAGGGCCCGGGGTTTTAGGTTTGGTGTCTAGGCTTTAGGGTGTTAAGGTCTTGGGTTTCGGGCATCTAGCTTTGGGACTTTTGGTGCATCAGAGGGTTTGCTGTGCTGTGACTCCTTGCTACGGGTTAAACGGGCTACATCTAGGTTTGAGACAGCAGATAGCCTCATCCTAGGTCAGAGAGGTTGCTTTTATAGTGTGGCTTAAGAGATTTAAGGTGGCGATAGTGTTGCGCTGAGGTGGCTGATAGTGTGCTGCGGCTGTTGTGGTTCGGGGGCCGTGATTGCTCCTTTTCTTTGCTGCTGTTGCGGCTGCTACTGCTGTTGCTGCTGTCGATGTTGCTGTTGTCTGTTTCTCTCCCTGGTGCGAAGGATTTGTACTTTACAGGTATACCTCACAGGCAGTGTCCGACGTGTCTTCGGATCCCATTCCGGCCTGCGGCAGTCCACCAGTTGTCCGACAAGAGCCAGGCTAAGCCTTAAGATCCTAAACCCTATTCAGTATTCATGTACTTATAGTTAGGAATACCCCAAAACAAAAAAGGTGGATGAAGGCATTGATCGGAGACCTAGCTAAGCGCAAAGACCGAAAGCCACACACCCTCAAACACCTGAAGCCCTCAAGTTCTCAAGACCACAAACAACACAAAACCGCTAAAGCCCCGAAAGCGCCCAACAGCCCCAAAAAGCCACCATACGGGAAAATAGAAGCCCGCCGAAACTTTAGGGACCAGGCTGGTGTCGTTCCGGTCGCAGGCGCGGCACTCGGCGAGCCTTGTCTCAGAGACCCGTCGGGGTTGTGCTTACTTTGGATTATCAGGTTCTAGGGTTGTGAGTCGGGTTTAGGGTTTAGGGTTTAGAGCTGGATTTGGGACCCAGGGGTTTAGGGGGTTGGGGTTTAGGGGTTTTTGAGCGTTGCTTTCGGATTTAGGTTTCAGTCCATCATTCAGAGGGTTCCTTTAAGGTTTCCTATCAGGGACTTAAGTATAAGTAAGGTGGCGATTATAACCTAACCCCAAAAACCCTAAACCCTAAACCCTAACCTCAAAAACCCTAAACCTTGAACCTGAAGATGCTTGGAGCTCTCCTTGAGGTACTTGTAGCCCCACTAAGAACCGTCGCTGAACCTTTACACAGGTTTAGGGTTTAGGGTTTAACGCCCTGGCCAAGCCCATGTACAGCCCCGTGGCATCCTCAAAAAATCCCAAGCACCCTCGAAGAATGCCTGGGAATTCATGGAACAGAGATGGCAGCGGGGCCCAAACCCCAAACACTAAGGACCCTAACCCGTACACCTGAACCCCAAACCCTACCGCTAGACATTAAAGCTCTCATGTTATGAGACTAGAAAACCCTGACCCTATCATTGCTTACAACAGGCCAGTCTGCCAGCGCGGCTCCCTAAACAGCGAGAAGGGTGTAGGAAATAGGCCGAAGATACCAACACGACCCACGATCACGACCCTAAACCCCTAAACCCTAAACCCAAAACCCCTAAACCGTAAACCCTGGCGGAAGTCAGAGGACCACACGGAGGAATCCGGCAGACCGAAACTGGTGCTGCACAACTTTCGACATCCACAACCCCTTAAAGAAGCCTATACTACACACCCTTAAAGAATCCTATCCTACACACCCTTAGAGAATCCTATGCAATACACCCTTAAAGGATCCTATACTACACACCCTTAAAGAATCCTATCCTACACACCCTTAGAGAATCCTATGCAATACACCCTTAAAGGATCCTATACTACACACCCTTAAATGATCCTATACCACATACCCTTAGAGATATTCCCTAAAATTCCTAGAAGCATCCGAAGCCCGCCTTTGCTCACAGAGGAGACGGGGCCCACCAGAGCCGCGGCGCCAGAGGCCTCTTCGGAGTTCCGGCTCCGAGCTTAGGGCTTAGGGGTTTAGGGGTTTAGGGTTCAGAGCTTAGGGTACGGAACTTATCTTAGATCATGATATTATGAAGGCCCCTATCATTCATGGTATATTGCTTGCTTAATTGAGAGGAACCTGCGGCTCCCTGGGCTTGTCTCAGGCGGGCTGGCTCGTTTCGCTTTTGCTGGGCTTGTTGCAGGGTTTCGAATCTTTTTCAAAGGTATTCTTGAGCGCCTCACTGAATGGTTCCTGTGCAGGGGATCTTCTAAGGGGGTTTGATGACGTTTTGTAGGAGCCTTAGAGACTGGAAGCGGGGGGTTCTCGGGCTTCGGGGTGTCAGGGTTTGGGTTGAGGGGTTGAGAGCTTTGGGGTCTGAGGAGTAGTGCCAAGCATAGTTTGCACAGGGGAAGAGACGTGTCGTGAATGAGATTTCCATGAAAGGCACAGGAAACCCACGAGAAAACCGCAATATGAAATTAGCAGGACATGGTGATATGGGCAGATAACGAAGCACTTGCTCCGCACCCCTAACCCCAAGATCATCTGTCATGTATGCATCCCCCACTTTGCAATCAGTCTCTGAACCCGTTTTGCGAAGCATCCCAAGCCACACTACAGAGAACATGCCTAAGAAACACCAGGAACTGCTGCAATGCTTGAATCCCGGTGCACGAGATCGGAGGTCGTATGTCCTCCCAGGACCGGCTTTATTCCATCCACATTAAAAACGAACAACCCAGAGACTCCAATACCCCTTAATTCAGGAATATACCTTAAATCATATTAGGGTTCTTATTATAATTTAGGGTATATTCCTTAATGAAGGGGTTTTGGAGCCTCTGGGAACCCCCTCGTATCCGACAAGCCCGAAAGCCCCACAATGAACCCCAAACCCCAAATACTAAACAGACCCTCAAAACCCCAAATCCAAACCCTAAACCCTAAGCCCCAAACCCGAAACCCCCAAGAAGAACCCTAAGAACACAACACCAGACCCTAGAACTCCCCGTCTGCCTTCCGGGATGTCTTGACAGTTCTGTACACATTGCGCCTCAGCCGCAGGAACGTTCAGGCTTTTGTGGAGTCTACGCTGTACCTGCACATTGAATGTAGATACTTAAGCTTAGCCAATGGAGTTTGGAGTCCGGGATTCTAAGATGCAGGGCTCCTAAACGCAAAACCCCATACTCCCTCTACCCTAATCCCTCATCCCTACTTGGAGGGTCGGGGGACTTAGTAACTGGTTATTTTAAGGACTTATAAGTACCATAACCCCAATTAGGGTCCCTTTTTAGGGTACTTATAAGTCTACTTACTACCTACTTACTAAGTCCCCCGACCCTCCAAGTAACCCCGAAACCGAAAGCCCTTATCGCCTTGAAAGTTGGTGTGTCTTGCTCTGTGGGGTCACGAGGGCCGGGCTTCGGGGTTCGCGGTAAACCATAATGTAGGAAGCCTGGGCCCTTATTTTAGGGTTCCTTTAAAGGGGTCTATATAAGGGTTACTATAAGGCATCTGTAAGGGTACTACAATAATGTAGGAATCTGATTAAGAAACCCTGGGCCTATAACCCCCAAAATAGTAGGAGTCATATACGGAACCCGAATAAAGGCCCAAGGTTTCTTAATCACGTTCCTACATTAGTCGGTGGTCCAAGGTGTGCTTGGAGGTTCATGGCTAGTTCTACGCGGGATTATCCCCAAAGATGGGTCATAAATACAGTTACCCTACTTATAACCCCACTTGTAACTACCCATGAACCTCCCAGTGTTGCACCAGCTGCGCAACACCGCAGGACTCCGAAGGCAAGGACGATTCCACCGCAGACAGGGTCGCATGCCCAGGGTCTTTCGAGGATGTGGGGGCTTGTGTGTGCCTTGTCACGATAGTACTGTACGAACCTGATTAAGAAACCTGGGGTCCTTATTCGGGTTCTTAATATGGATCCCAATACATATTGGGGTTATGGGCCCAGGGTTTCTTAATCAGGTTCCTATATTAATCAGGTTCGAGTGAACGCCTCACCACGCAGTGCCGTGCAACTCCAGCGACTCTGCATGTTCTGTGCGGAGGCAACCTCATTGACCGCTGAATCGACTGCCAGCGCGCAGACGCTGCAGCGCAAATGTTCACAGAGGCCTGGGTCGGGCATGGCCTGCATTGTGCAATAAGGAGCGACGCAGTTCTTCGTGCAGAATTGTGCAAGCAACTTATTGGTGGCCTCTTTTACGGCTTGGTAAGGGTTTAGGGTTTTAGGCCATCTTCTCTTGCTCGAGGCTTGGGATTGGGCGGGGGGGGNAGCAGCCGACAACCACAACTGCAACAACGGCAACAACAATAGCAACAAAGGCAACATTTTCAAACAACAAACAACACACAACAACCAACAAGCAACATTCAACAATCACCATCACAACGATACCCTCCCCCAAAGGAACGTCGACCCCCTCGCGGCCCTCCGAAGAGGACGCCAGTGTATAATGGGCCCCGTTAGGGTTCGGGGTGTAGGCTTCAGAGTCAGGCTTTGGGGTTTAGGGCTTACGTTTCAAGGTTAAGTTATCGGAGGCTCGACGGTTTAGGGTTTAGGGTTTAGGGTTAAGTTATCGGAGGCTCGTAACACCAGCAGGTACTTGTAGCACCGGAGACCAGCAAAACCTTGCATGATAGCTATGACCACGTCTGAAGCTCATTGCAGTCGCAGGAGTGGGTGCAGCAGCCATACCAGTGCCAGCGGGAATAGTTGCAAGAACCGAAAAGCCGAACCATTTTGCACCCAGATGCTAAACTCCGGAGCGCCCTGAAACCCTGAACCCTAAACCCCTAAACCCCGAACCATATGCCCTTTCTGGCGCCAAGGGTCGGAGATGCAATCCCTTGAGATGGTGTGGACTTGATGATGGGCCTGGTGGCTGCACCCTCATGCAGAGGCCTTAATAATTAGAATAGGGTTGCTATTGCGGCTATTCTAAAGATTTACTGCAGGGGCCTTAATAATTAGAATGGGGCTATCGGGTTTAGGGTACTGTACTTATACTAAGGAACCTCCCCAAAAAACAGTATAAGTAATTATTTCGGCCCCTATGTTACCCGGATACCCTTATTCCTGCTAACAGGAAGCAGTCTTAAAGTACGAATAGTATTAACAATACCAACAATAATGATACTATTCTTAAAACGAAATATTTGTGGTAGTGCACCCCTAACAGAACTTCCAACTAGGCTGAACCCGAGATTATTTAAACAGTGTCCAGGAAAGCAGTGTGAGGGGTAGACATCCCATAAACCATACAAACACAGTTTTTTTTGAACCCTCATGCCTTTTTAGCTTCAGCCTCCAGGCTACCACTCTGGTTGAGGGACAGTTTAGGGTTTAGGGCTTGGGGCATCCCATGAAACATACAAAAATAGCCGCACGGTTCAAATTTAGCCTCGCTCCTTGAGTCCTAAGGCTTGGGTAAGGGCTCGCATGACGCAGGCTCTATGGAAGCCCTCTTCTAAAAAGGCTTCAGGTTGCGGTTCTCGGGTTTATGGTTTCATGGCTTACAGATACATACATACATTCATTCATTCATAAATACATGCAGACAGACACATAGACAGACATACATACAGTCATACATGCATACATGCATACTCCATTCAGCACTGCATGTGTGCATGCATGCATACATGCATCCGTGCATACGTGCATGCATGAGGCTGTTTCTTAGCACAAGGGCTTCCTGTTTAGGGGCCTTGAAGATGAGACGCCTATCACTTCAGATCTCTGTCTCTCCAGTTTTCTGAAACTCACATATACCCACAGATTCTGAAACTCCCGTAAGTTCACATATTCTGAAGAGATGATGCAGGATTCGCGTTAGCAAGCACCTGGGCTCCAAAATGCTGGGAGTGTAGCACTCCGCCTACGATAGAGGCCTAAATAATTACCAATGCTACTTTGAGGGTTCCTTCTCATTATAGTATACTGGGCCCCAAAACCCTATTCTAATTATTAAGGCCCCTATATTACCTGCCAGCCCTGATCTCCTGAGTCCAAAAGCTCTGAAGCGGTCCGTGTAAGCCCTGAAGCTTCCAGGCCTACCGCAAAATCCAAGCCAGGCAACACGGTTTAGGGTTTAGGGTTATCATAACAGACCGAACCTTCCAACAAAAGGCCTGAACACTAGCTTTTCAGGCATTAGGGTTCTGGGTTCTTTAGGGATTAGGGCTCTGGGTTTCGGCTTCCTCGTGGACTCAGGGTACCCTAAACCAAACCCTAAACCCTAAACCCTAAACCTAAGTTTCAGAGGGAGTGGGGTTCAGGGGTTCGTGCATTTTGGGGTTTTGAGCCGAAGGCTGTTGCTTGGAAGCTGCCTGGAGTTGGTGCTTTGGGGTTGGGGGCCTCCGATGGGTTTAGGGCTCTTTTGGGGGGTTTAGGGTTTAGGGTTTAGGGGTTTAGGTGCCTAAACCTTAAACCCTAAACCGTAAGTTTAAGGCTTCGGGGCCAGAGCTTTGGAGCAAGGGCTTTGCATGGATGGCCTGGATGTCATCAGCGAGGGCGCGTGCGAAGTGGTGAATGTCGGGGATGATGAAACTACCCTCGGAGCAACAGAAATGGAACCCTCACACACAGAAGCAAGAGAAAGGCAAAACTCGCACCACCAGAGCGAGTGCGAACAACTGCATCATACCCCATGTTTGCAGCAGCGTGTTGGGGACCTTCACTTTAACGCGAAATCCGAACAGAGGGGGTTCTTACAGGGGCTTAAAGCTTGAGGTTTAGGGTGTTTTGGAGAATAAGGATACCATGAGTTGGGATCCACGTTGAGGCAGATTTTTCGGAGGGTGGTCTCTGTAATAAGGCTTGGCCCGTAAATCCTAGGTCACACACCGTATACCCTAATCATCCATAAACCCTCAACCCTGAGCAGCGGCATTTAATATAGGGACCCTGATAGTTAGAATAGGGTTTTGGGGTATATTATCCTACAATTCTGATAAGGAGCCCCCGAGATAGTATAGGTAGTTATAAAGGCCTCTATATTAGGAAGAACCCGAGGAGTCTGACATCCTGGACGAAGAGCCCGGTGCTAAGCCATTGTAAAGCAAAGAACTGAGAGGTACGGGCTTTCTGGATAGATTCTACAAGCTACCGGTATCTAGGCCTCCTGGTGTTAAGCCCTGCGCCGCAAACCCTGGGCTGCCAGGGGTTGTATCTGGAAAAATGCAGCAGCCTGGGTAATTAGAGCAGGGTTTGGAGTAAGTCCTGCGATAGTCATGTAGGGGCTATCTGGGAAGATGACTACACGGAATGGTACCGGTTACTCCTCATTCAGAGCTCCATGTTAGGATCGCAAGCGTCGGACTTCGGTGTCTGGGATCAGGGTCTTAGAATTAGAACTTGACAAGAGCACTGCAGACTCAGGGAACCTGTGAAAAGATAAGCACCGGCTCTTAGCAGGCTTCTGATTACGAATTCTGCTTTCTCGCGGACATTGAACCCGGTGTCTTAATCCGGGTCGAGCATTATCCCTAGCCCTTGACCCTACGACTCTGAACAGCCCAAAGACCCCGAGCCCTTGAACCCTGACTAGCTTGCTGAAGGGAAACTTCATAGAACCCTCGAAGAAGAAACCCTCATACAAACCCTTAAAGGAGGAAGAGTAACATGTAGAAATCTAGAACCCTGATAGGAACCCTCAAATAACCCACGTAAGGGCGGACAAGGAGCTGCTGCTTGATCTGCAACTTCGGGATGAAAGAAGTGTTTGGGGTGGCGCCGGTCATTGCGTGAACCCCCGGCCTCAGTGGGAAGGGTTTTGGGGTTTGGCCTTTTCGGCAGAGGTGCTGCAAAATCGCTCTAAGGATACTTTTTCCTACGTGCAGACGAAGAGTCTGAGTTCAGAAGCCTTGCCAATGATATGGAATCAGGACATAAAATCGTGTACCTTAGCATCGACAAGGTGAGACATACGGAATCGAGTCTACCCTTGCTCTAAGGATACTGCGTCCATTTAAGGTCGATATTCCTCAATCAAGTGGCAGGGTCTTAAGCTCTCTGGGTGTTGGGGCGGTTGAGATTCGAGGTCCTGGAGGTCACGGTAGCGCAGCTGGAGGGTGTGGAGCATCAAGGGGTCTGAGTTTGGGGCTTGGGTTTGAGGTTTAGGGCTTCTGACCCTGATATCATTGGCGCTAGAATGCAAGCAGCTGCAACATAGCAGCTTGGAACTCGGGAGAAGTTGCCTCCGTGCGCAGAGGGAGGCAAACTCTAAGGTAAAAGGTCTTGGGCAGTTGCAACAAGACCTATCATCCTCATGCAGAAGCCTTAGCCTGAGTCAGAAGGAACAGCAGCGGCAGCAGCAGGAGCCATAGCAGCAGTGATCTCATCAGCCCATAAAACTAAAGAGTAGTGATGAGGAAGATGAGGAGAATGATGCTGAACCCTAGACCCTGAACGCTACACGGCCCTCCACCGTAAACTAGAGCGACCGAGGCCCACACTTGGAGTCAACTTTTCTGCCTCCCAGCCAAAGCAAGGCGCAGCCACCACCCAAAAAAGGCGCCGCGACGAGGAGCGCACGGATCTTTACAGGATTTAAAAAAGGCTTCTGTTGTTGATCCCATGGCCTTCGACAGACTCTGCCGTTTTCCATGAGTTCACTACACTACCCTCTGAAGCGCTTCCTCGAAGCTATTGTAAACCGTGAGTTTCTTCTTGGGTCCCTAGATTCGGGGAGACTTCCCTGAGCCACAGCCTCTGCAGGTATTCCCTTTGAGCCAGAAAGGTGCCAGAGCGAGTTGAATAACAACGTTTGATAGGGTGGGTGTAGGGTGTCCGTCGGGTGTCCGAATAGATTTTTCTCTAGGCAAACACCAATACAATAGAACCCGTTCATGCATCTACTGTAAGAAACTCCAGCATGCTCGAGCATACTATTGTTTTTCTTATTTCCTATAGCAGACTATAGATACTAGGATAGGCTATAACATGCCAAAAACACTGTAATAATGTGCGGCAATATACCCAAGATCCAGATTTAAGCCTCCAGGTCTTCCAGAGTCAGAGTGACAATGTAGGCTAGTATCAGGTGCTTTTGGGTTTCGGGTTTTGGGTGTGGGTTTCGGGGTTTGGGATTGTGGTATACTCAGATTATGGAACCCGAAGAACAACGTTAGTGTTTGCTCAGGCTTCTATATTACTTACGTACATGTCCAGCATTCTAGGGGAACTTATTAAAGGCTAACCTTTTGATTCATATAAGGGTCATAATACCCCAGAAACTGCGGGGCTTATTCCAGGACTTTTTTGGCCTTTTGGGGGTGGGTGGGCTTCAGGAAAGGACCCAATTCCAAACTCTTAAACCCCTAGGACCTAGGACATAAACCCGTTGATCGTTCCCGGGCCTTGGCAATGTCTTGCCCACTGGCAGTGTGGAGGAAGCGCCGAATCTGGGCCAGGGACAACAAGGGGCCTTGGCATCCTCATCCCTCTCCTGGGTTCTTGTTAAGGGATGTAATTTTAGCTGCCATAGTAAGGAAACCATACTGTTTAGTATAGATCCCTATTCTGGTTTAGGGTTTAGGGTTTAGGGATAATAAGGAAAACATACTGTTTATTATGGTAACTTAACTTGAATTCCTTAACAAAAACCCCTTAACCTAACCTCACAGGCGCCCTATACAATCAGACCCGAAGTTCATGTGCAATCTGAGCAGCAAGGACCGCCACTGCGAACTCCCAGAAGCTACGTACCCTAAACCCTAAGCCCCAGGCCCTAAACCCTAAGCCCTAAACCCGAGGCCCTGAGCCCTGAGCCCTAAACCCTAAACCCCGTGCCCTAAACCGTAAACCCAAAGCCCTAAACTCTAAACCGGAAGCCCTAAACCCTAGGCCCTGAGCCCTAAACCCTAAACCCAAAGCCCTAAACCCTAAACCCATGTGCCCGAAGCATGAAGGCTCTAGGTCTGAAACTCTAATATGCGGAACTTGAGAGTCGCATCACCACTGCCATGCAGATTACATGGAGGTTCATGGGTAGTGCTCCTTTGAGGGTCCCTTTAAAGGGATCTATAGGGATTCCATAAGGGTATGTAGGGTTTAGGGCCTACTTGGAGGTTCATGGCTGGTTATAAGTGGGGTTATAAGTCCCCTAATCTGGGTTATAATTATTGTTACCCTACTTATAACCCCACTTATAACTGCCCATGAACCTCCAAGTATGGCATACAAGGATGAGAATACAGGGGGGATGATATTGACATTGTTGGTTTAGGGTTACAGGGGTTATATGGGGGTGATATTGACATTACTGGCTTAGGGTTACAGGGGTTATATGGGGATGACATTGACAGTACTTTTTCGTCAAATCTCTGCTAAAGCCTCGCATATCCTCCAAGCCTTCAACAACTCCCGGTCTGCCTCCTCAACAAAACCGAAGCCGTTCCAACCCCTCAAATCCTAAACTCTCAAGCCACTGAAACCTTCGAAACCAGCAAACTTAGGGGTTTAGCCGTGTACCCCGGGGTCTTGGAGTCTGACCGTAAGTTTAGCCTCTCAACCCTAAACCCTAAACCCCAAACCTTTGGCCCTCCACTACCCGGCCCCCCCAAGCTCCGAAGCTCCCGGCGGCGGAGGCAATGGCCAGGATGACTTCACTCACCATGTCCGCAGCCTGGGCTTGGCCGGCGAAGAGAATCGACCCCAAGCTTTGGGGTTTAGGGGTTTAGGGTTTAGGGGTTTAGGGTTTAGGGTTTAGGGGTTAGGGTTTAGGGTTTGGGGTTTGGGGGTTAGGGTTTAGGGAGCAGCAAACCACAATGAGCAGCAGCAACCAACAAGAGCAGCAGAAGCAACACCCGCGGCGGTAGCACCGGCGGGAGGAGTGGTAGTTATAGTCGTCGCCGTCGTTGTTGCCGCCGTCGTTGAAGAGATGGTGGCGGTGGTGCTGCTGGTAGAGGTGGTGGTCGCGGTGGCGGCCGTAATAATAGTAAGAGTAGTAGTCGTTGTCGTCGTCGTGCTTGTAATTGGTGCAGCAGCAGCAGCAGCACGATACCACATCCACCCCACGAAACCACGGATATGAACCCTGCAATTCCAAATCAACCAGGCGAGCATTTACTGGCGTTGCAGGTGCTGGCCGACATTGGGAGGCCTGAGGCATGAGGCCCAGGCTTCTTCTCGCATCCTGCCGGGTTAAACTCAAGTTCCAAAGCTCCTAGACCAGGGGACCTTGTCTGAAAAGCCTGGATAATGGGTTTAGGATTTAGGGTACTACAATAGAAAGGGACCCCTGTTTTCCGGAAATGCTTTATCCAATCCAGCTCACTGCCGCGCTCGGGTCCCGCGCGCAAAGACTGGCGTTGTCTGGCAGACCCAACCTGTGTGTGGCGCTGTGTCTGCGAGGCAGTGGCGTTTCAGATCTTGAAAAATCGGGACCCCAGTAGGACCCTCAAAAAGACCCCTAAACCCCAAACCCAATAAACTGAGACTAAACCGCAAATAGGGTACCCGTCTTTAAGAAACCCCATTCGAATTCTTGTTCAAACTTTCGACCCAAGGACTGCACGATCATGCTTTTAGGGTTTTGGGCTTATGATCCTAAGTTAGGATTTCCTGGGGAGCCCATTGACCCCTCAGTTGAGGAATATGTTTTAGAGTCTTAGATTCGACAATGGGACGGGGGATTAATGTTATGAGTTTTAAGATGGGGTTTAGGGTTTAGGGTTCAGGGTTAGGGTTTAGAGTTATATGGTATAGCAATGCTTGATTAAGGGGTATTGGGCTCTCTGGGCTTGGGTTGAGGGTGTTCTGAGCCGACGCTTCCTTTACAGTCATGAATGCAAAATTCTGTTTTGCCCTATACCTGATCGATCAAAGGTTGACACTTTCAGAACAGGACTACATAAGAGGAACCCGAAAGTTAAAACGTTGCGTGTTGGACCATTGAGGCATTTATGGCTTGCAGACTGCCACACCGGGGGATCTCAAAAATGAAACCACATAGGGTTTGCGCTTGTCTGCGCGACCCGTTGCAGACCGATCGTGGTGTGAAACGAGGATACATGCAGGCATCAGTGCTGTCATCACAACCTCAATCGCATTCTCGCCACGACCATCACCAGCATCCTAACAAGTCGTCACGGCAGCGATATCACAACAAGTTCCCGCTGCCCTATACCCTAAGCTCTCATCGACGACGTTATCATCTTCACGATCGGTACCGTACATGCTCACGTTTGCTAAACGATTCCTCGTCATCGTCGTGACCAGACCGTCTCTCAACTGCCATCAGGCTTAGGGTGTAATATAGACGCCTTCTGAACTCGAACACCAATGTCCTGGGTACCAATAAATTAAGTGAAAGTTATATTGGGACCATAACGGTAAATTTTTATATTTATATTCAGACCACTATGTCACTATGTAAGGGTTTATTGATGCACTGGTACTCCAGGCTGCCGCACACATTCATCAGCGAGTAGAAGAACCTGGAAGTGGTTGGAAGATGCCGGCATGAATCACCCAAACCCCAATGTATAAACCCTAGCCCCGACTCAAAACTGCTGAGCATACAGGTAACACCAGCACGGATGAGGCAACTTCTTGAGCGAAAAACTGCAGATAGATCAAAAAAACACGCTAATATAGGCTTTTGGGTATATGATACTAGAAATCTAATCAGGACCCCCTCAAAATAGTATTGGTAATTACTTAGGCCGCCTTATCTCTGGAAGCCCTCCGAGGGCGGCTTCGGCTCTAAAACCTTGGGTCGGGGGTGTATCGGATTTAGGGTGTTCGGGGTTTAGGGTTTAGGGTTCAGGGTTCAGGGTTTAGGGTTTAGGGTTCAGGATTTTTTAGGGTTTAGGGTTTAGGGTTTAGTGTTTTTTTTAAGATGGGTTTAGGGTTTAGGGTTCAGGGTTTAGGGGTTGCGGTGTCGGGTTGATCTGAGATGTCGGTGTTAGTGCCACACCGAAACGACTTCCAAAATACGGCCCCTACCAGGTTTAACTACGAGACTTTCAAGCCCTTCCTTCGCAGTTCAGTTCTGCTCTGTGCTTCTTTGAGACTTTGAGGCATGTCGGTGTCTGGAACTTAGGGTCCGTCGTTACGGCTTGGGGGATATCCTTGCAGAAGCACTGATGCCTGATAAGTTCTGAACCTAGAGAGTGCCTGCGACACCACGCAGTCTCGACAGGACTGCACCTCTTGCCTTTACGCCTTTATCAGTTCCGGGTCCCGAACTCGGCGATGTCCCGGATCGGCTGTCCCGTCAGTGTGCCCCGCAGGTGGTGCAGCCTAGGGCGGTCAAAAAGGATGCGATGCAGAACGTGGAGATGGTTATGGTTATGCTGGCGATACATAAAACGGAAGATGAAGATAGACTCTAGATGGTGACCATGGACGATGACGATCACGACGGTGGTGATGACAAGGCAGCAAGAACAAACCAGTTGCTGACAATGATGCTGCAACTACTGTGGTGTGTACACACATGGGTCGTTCTCCAAATTCGGGTCCCTTTAAGGTCCCCAAAATAGCACCGCACCCTCAAAAAAGGGCCCGAAAAGGGACCCTAACTTAGAGAACCACCCACGTCTTCCCAAAAACTTGTGCAACGACTCGAGAAGCCTTGAGGACCTCGAGTTTCCCGACTTCGATTGTTAAGGGTATAGGCCGCATAGGGTTTAGGGTTTAGGCCGCATAGGGTTTAGGGTTTAGGGCTTAGGGTTTAGGGTTTAGGGCTTAGGCCCAGGGTTTAGGGTTTAGGGCTTAGGCCCAGGGTTTAGGGTTTAGGGCTTAGGCCCAGGGTTTAGGGAACTTGGCTCTTGTTTTTATGCAGGATGCTTTTCGTTATCACTGTTTTAAGGCCTGTATTCGTAGGAGCAGTTGGGTCTAGGTCTAGGGCTTAAGGCCACAATGGCCGCTACAACATTGAGCCTGGACGTAGACCCTGAACTCTCTCGACTCTAGCTGGACGGCAGCAGACTGGACCCCTGCACCTGGGGTCCCGCACGCCACAGTGGACAGACCGTGAAACGCAGCTCCCAAATTCACCTGCTGAGGGTATCTACGACGGCAGCAGAATCACCATCATCGTCCAGCTGGCAAACGGATTTAAAAAGATGCTCTCAATCGCTGGGGCTTGTGTGTTGGCTTGAAGCTTTGCGTTTGTGGGCTTAGACTAAAGCCAGTCAGAATCCCGCCATGCAACCTCTTTGCCTCTGTTTTTCTCGCATCTTCATCACCCTAGCAACCTCAGACCCCGGACCCGAAACCTTGAACCCTAAGACTCAGACCCTAAACCCTTTAAACCCCAAACCCTGAAACTAAACCCTAAACCCCAAACCCTGAAACTAAACCCCAAACCCTGAAACTAAACCCTAAACCCCAAACCCTGAAACTAAACCCTAAACTCCAAACCCTGAACACTAAACCCCTAAACGCTAAACCCCGAGCCTGTGAGTCCAGCTTTCTCGTGAGTGCAGCGGCGACGAGCGCTACGTCCTGGGCGGGTCGACGTTCCAAACCCTTGTAGTTATAAGTGGGGTTATAAGTGAGGTAACTATAATTATAACCCATGTTAGGGGACTTATAACCTTGCTTATAACTAACCATAAGTAAGGTAACTCTATAACTCTTTTCAGGGGACTCACAACCCCACTTATAACCACTCATGCACCTCCCGGTGAGGGTTCCAAAAGCTATTTTTTGAGTTCAATCGGCTTCAGAAGCTGATTCGTACGTGTTTCGAAATGGTTCAGGCTCAAGGGTTGTGAAGTGTTGATTTTGAGGCTGCATGCGGATGTGAATTACGGATTTGGGGGTGCCGGCTCGTGACCTCTGTCTTGGCTTAAGCCTGAGGTTCTTGACTTGATCTCGGCCTGCTGCATACTTAGGGTTTTGCGGGACATTACGGTACTATTCTAAAGTAGGTATCAAAAAAACCATGACAAGAAGCAGTTTAAGATGGAATCTAGTCTTGCCACCACGCCGACGCACACATAAGATCGGGTGACAGTTTGCTGTCAGATGCCTACCCAATGCGTCTTGGCACAGTGGCCGACAGCGGTGAAGATCGTACCGTTGACCCAAACACGGGTCTGTGCATGTTGGGTTAAGGCCACGGCTTAAGGATGGTCTGCATCCGAATTCCAGCACCGTACATCAATGCCAGCTGTCCTAACGCTGTGACTGAACGATTGTACCCCTTACCTTAGGTGCTAGACTGTTTTTCTTCTAGTTGCAGTACGTGCCTTGCATGCTATGAGGCTTTATAAGCAGAGGGCAAGATCATGAAGAGCTGCCTGATTGTATGACTTTGCGTTCCCTTTAGCTTACTCCCTGAACCCTAAACCCCAGGCCCCGAACCCGCTGACCCTTCGCACCAGCCCGGTCCCGCAGGCAGGTGAAGGCATTCGGATTCTGGCTGCAATACGTGGCCACGAAGTAGAAGAACCTACGTATGATGTAGGGTTCCCGAAACCCTAATCCCTAAACCCTGCACCCCAACCCTGGTTTCTAGTCCGGGATTCAGGAATAGAGCTTTGGGACGCCCTAAATCCAATACCGTCAACCACACCAAGAATAAGGATCACAAAGGAACCCAAAACTATCTTTACGGCCTTGGGCTGTAGGGTTAAGGATGTGAATATTTAAGGGTTGGGGTTCATAGTTCATGATTTGCGGATCAAGCAGTTTCGTGTTCTTGCTGGTTCCGATTTCGGGTTTCAGGCGTTGAAGGGCTTCGGGTTCAGGGCTTAGCGGCTGCAGGATCTGAGGTTCAGTGCTCGGGCGCGTCGTTTCGAGGGGCTTAGAGTTAGAAGGCTTTGAGGTTGAATGCGCCTCTCGTCGTCACAGCCGCACTTACTGGCCGCGGCTGCCAACTCGGCGACCTGACCAAGTGGTCGCAGTCCGTCAAGTGGCTTTGTGTTTAGGGCCTTGGGTTTAAGGTTTAGGGGTTTAGGGCGTTTAGGGTTTAGGGCTGTTGTAGGCTCAAATGGGATCTGAACGGTGTTTTTCGCGTGTTAACTAGTTTTTGCTGACCGTGCAAGGGTTTCATCGGAGCAACACCGGAGCTTCAGGGTGTTCGGGCTCAGGACTGGCTCGGGTCTCATCCCGACAAGCCGCTGACTGTCTCGATGGTCTCTACAAGACCGTCCAGTTTGTCACAAGCTTCGGAGTTCTCTTGACAGAACCTCAGCAGACGACTTGCGAGGACCCCTCTTGTAAACTGTTTTTGACTTAAAATCCTGAAACGCTGGCTGAAGCCACTGCTGGAGTGCACAAGTGCCGTCGGCATCCCATGATGACAGGTGCCGCGCTGACTTCTCGTTCCACAAAGCAGCTGGTATTTGCGCGTTGACTGCAAATCCAACTGTGTTTCAATTCCGTCGTCAAAGTTCGCGATGTCGGGTGTCAGATGCGCGCAAGAAATATCACGCCCTGACTTCCCTCCTGCGTACTCTCTACATTCCCACAGAATGCACAAGCAAATGCATCTCTGTTGGGATCGTGCACTGTACGTGACAACCATCTATCCATCTATATCTACCCATCTATATCGATATCTATCTATGTATATATATATATATATTCGGGAACAAAACTACGTTGTGGAATCGCACCGCTCGCCTCGCGGCCGCCGCAAGAAGAGAGCCTTGGCCAGGAGTAGGCCTCGAAGAAAGGCTGCGATGGAGGAACTTTCATTCAGGGTTCAGGGTTTAGGGTTTAGGGTTTAGCGTTCAGGGTTTAGGATTCCAAAGCTTATTATAAAGGTTAGTCTCAGGGTAGAATGTAGGGAGGCTTCAGGGTACATTCTACTGTAACTATCTGCAGGGAACCTGAGGCTATTAAGAATAACATTCTGATTATTCAGGCGCATACATGCTTAGAGCTGTATGCTGAATATAAGCTTGATAAAGGGTCGATAAAGGCTGCATAAGGATTGATTGTCTTGAGTTTTTGTGCCTGTTTCTAGAAACGCTGCAGAAGGGTTGCACTGAGTATAAAGCTTTGTTTGGGGCTTCGAAAATTTTTGGTGGTCTCAGGTTTAGGGAATAACCGTCACGATCATCTGCTGCATAATCGCATGATACTGGGTACGATGCCCTAAACCATAAACCCTAAACCTGAGTAAAATGCCCGTAAAGATGATATTCATGGGAATAGCCAGCCTCACAGGCCTAAACCCATCTCACGTAGTTTGGGGCTCAAAGCCAAACCCTAAACCCCTTAAAACCCAAACCCCTGAAACCTAAACCCCTAAACCCTTGAAACCCCCGAACCCTACATCCTACACCCGCAACCCTAAACCGAGGTTGGGGTTTTGGAGGGAACCCCAAACCCTATAGATCCCTTATAGGATCCCTTAAGGGAACTCTTAAAGGAACCCTTTAAGGAACCCCTTAAGGAACCCTTTAAAGGAACCCTTTAAAGGGAACCCTTTAAAGGGATCCCTTTAAAGAGATCCCTACACCCGGGGCTCTCACGCAAAGCGTAGCCAAGAGATCTTTCAGCCCGAGCCGGCCTGCCTGCACAGCGTTGGGTTTAGGCTTCCTTTAAGGGTTCCTCTGGGTTTAGATGGGTTTAGGGTTTAGATGGGCTTAGGGTTCAGGGTTTAGGGTTTAGGACTTAAGGTTTAGATGGGTTTAGGGTTTAGGGGCCTTTAAAGGGTTCCTTTAAGGGGTTCCTTTAAGGGATCTTGAGTGTTTAGTGTTTAGGTTTTAGGGTTCCTTGCAGGGTTTCCCTTATAAGAAAACTGACAAGAACCCTCACAAAGACCCCATTCCCTTTAAGCAGAACCCTTACAAGAACCCTTACAAAGACCCCATTCCCTTTCATAAGAACCCCTTATAAGAACCCTCATATTTAAGAACCCTTATAAATTATAAGAACCTTTATAAAAGACCCCGTTCCTTTTAAGAAGCCCCCCCCCCCCCCCCTTGTTTTCAGGAGGGGCTGCATTGCNCCCCCGCGGGAGCCCCGAGACTTCCTGCGCTGCGGCCATTCCCAGCAGCCCGCCATCCACCGGCTCGTTGGCTCTCTCCGCCTCCAGGAGCGCAGCCTGGCGGAATTTGTTGGGGTTTTGTTTTGTTTTTTTTCATGACCTGTTTAAGGGCCTTTTCAATTTTGTGGGTTTAGGGTTTAGGGGTTTAATTTAGAGTTCAGGGGTTTAGGGGTTTTAGGTTTAGGGTATAGGGTTTGGGGGTTTAGGGGTTCAGGGGTTTAGGGTTTAGGGTTTTAAGGTTTTAGGGTTTAGGGATCTATGGCCATTTTTCTTACGGGTTTTAGGGCTTTGTGGCTGTATTGGTTTATGGGCTTCTTTGTTTTGGGGGTTTAAGGTTTGTGGGTGTACGGGCGTTTTTGTTCTTTGAGGGTCTAAGGGCTTTGGGAGTTTATGCGGGTTTAAAGAATACTTAACAATGACTGTACATGTGGTCGTTCTAGGTTTCGGGACGTGTGGGGTTTAAGGTTACTGAGTGCTATAATTCAGGGGTTTGGGGCTTGGTTGTTGCCTGGGGTGCTGTTTCACAAGTTTCACAAGCGACCAGGCCCCAACCAAAAGATGAAAAGCCTCCTATCATAACCGATCTTGCGCTAGGATGCCTTATTCGGGTGGTTCTGTTTCCTTAATTCTTCAGAGAGTCTGGGTACAGGGGTTGCTAGGGGCAACAAGTTACAAGGGTTCAGACTCAGGCTGTGGGTGTTCAGGGATGAGGGGTCTGAGCTTTGGGGTTTTGCAGTGTAAAGGTTCTAAGGATTAGTGGCTATAGGGACGTGAGGCTTTTGAGGTTTGGTTGGTGTTAGTTTAGGGTTAAGGGGTTAAGGAGTTTAAAGGATTAGGACTGATTAGGACTTCTCAAGTTGAGCTAGCTCGTCTAATTCTTCCCCAAACAAGCAATGGCCAGCCTAGGGATAAGGGCTCAGGTGTTTTAAGGTGCAGGGTTTAGGTCCGATTCAGGGCTTGCAAATTAGGAATGTATGGCTGGAGCTTTCAGACTTATAGGGCCCCTCGACCGTCAACTGGACCAAGCGATAATATGGGTGCCTGAAGAATTAGAATATGGTTTTGGAGCCCATTACACTATAATAATTGTACAGTAATCAGGAGCCCCCAAGATAGTATAGGTAATTATTAACGCCCCTATATTAGGAGGCTGAGAAGCGTGCCTTTAATGTCTCGGTGACCTCCGCGGCGCCATCAGCACGGGTCACCTCCGGGAGGCAAATCGTCACCTTTGAATCTCTGGGACCACAAATGGGAGTTTCCGAAAACTTGGGGCACCTTATTCAGTTAGCAGAGGGCACGCCCATCGGCTAGATGGTCTTGCAACCAATACCCCCCCTACACTTTTACACCTATATTCCATAAGCCTAGTCAAATAGGGGGTGCTATATTAGGGTCGCTTATTTTCGGAAACTCCCAAATATTGAAAGGCTGAGCCCAAAGCCCTGGCCCTGGAAACATCGAAACCCTAAGCCCGAAACTCTAATGCCATTCATGAACCCCGAAACCCGGCACCTCTACATAGAATCCTTGTGGAAGACTGTCTCTGCGGCATGTCTGGAAGCCTTCTAGAACCCTATACACGCATAGGTTCGGGGTTCTAGTTTCGGATCGGCTGCGGCTGCTGGGAGTTTCGGATCAGGGTCGGCACAGTGCGGGTCAGTTTCGGGGTGCTGGTCTGTCAGTTTCAAGGGGTGGGGTGGGCCCATAAGACGAACCATGGTGGAGACCCCTTCAAGTCCAACAAAGCTTTATCATCATCACCATCATGTACGAAGCAGTCAAAAGCATAACGAGAACACGGACAATAATCGCCATGAGAAAGAAGAGCCCAAGATGGTAAAGAAGAGCCCGAGATGGTATTGAGATGGAATTCAAGCAAGTCCAAAGCATCCTTGGCCTTGCAGAGTGCAAGGACTGGCTTGCGAATGCTACTGCGATTGCCTGGCATGAAAGGTCAAGCTTTCGGTTTCACTTAGGGTCTAGTTGAACGTGTTCGGGTTAAGCTTAGCGTTTTAAGGTTTCATTTAATTAATTAGTACTTAGGATCTTGGTTTGCTCCAGGCTTTAGCCTGGGGTTTCGGGTTTCGGCTCAATCAGGCTTAAGATGCAGACGTCGAAGTGATTTGCTGCTCGTCGTTTCGGCTTCGAAGGTAGCGGATCTAGGGCTTAGGGTTGAGGAGAGTCGTCTGTTTCGAAACAGACGACTTCTGGGACCATGTGCCGACGCGTGAAGGATTTTCGTAAGGGGGCAGAGGGTTTTAGGGCTTTCGGCCCCTACTCCCAAGAATGGCTTCGTTTGGCAACGGGGGCCTGTGAGCAGCCACAATGCGGAAGACTCGACGCTAAACTTGAGACATTCGCTGGCCCTAAATTCCTTAAACTCCCTAAATTCCGAAGAATTCCAAAAGTCGTTAAATTTCCTATTTATTCTAAATTCCCTAAATAAAAACAGATTCCTTAAATTCCCTAAATTCCCTCCCCCTGAGTGGGAACACCTGAATCTTACCCACGGGGGATAGGGAATTTAAGGAATGTACAGAATTTAGGGAATTTAGGGAATTTAGGGAATTGGGGAATTCCCTAAAACCAACACATGGGGCTGGGATTTCGGGAATCTAGGGAATTTCGGAATTTAGAGGAATATCGACAATTTCTTTTATTTTGTTTATATTAATATTGCTGCTATTTAATTTGAACACTAATACCTCGGCTAATGCGAATATGTAAAATACTAGTAGTGTTACATCTTCATGTTAATGTCATTATTAGTATGAATACGAATACTAGCATATACATACATGTACTAATGTCTACTACTAAACATTCTATTTGAACACAACACAAGAAATGCATGCATCAATCTGTCAAAAAGCCTATATTTTCATATACCAGTATATACTGTTGTACTAACATAGTAACATACTAATATACTATTATACTAATATACAATATACTAATATGCTAGTATACTAATGTACTATTATACTAATATACTAATATACTAAGACATCAATGTACCAGTATACTATTGTACTAATATATCAATGCACTAGTATACGAATATATTAATATACCAATATACTTATTTTGTCAATCTACTAATATACTAAATATGCGCATAGTAGTTCTGATACAAATACTCAGACAAAGTCTAAGGCCAAGTCCAAATCTAATACCAATACGCATACTGACACGAACACTAACACTACTATAGACATATATTACAACTAAAACACTCATATTAATATGAAGAATAAGACTAATACTGACATTGACACCGACATCAGCATTAGCACTAACAGCAACACTAATCAAACGAACGGTAATATTGAACAGATGCCGGCAGTATTATCACTACTACTAATATCAATACTGACAACATGAATGCTCATACTAACACTAACAAAGATATTAAGATTACTACTCATAGCAATAGCAATACTAAGATTAAAACTAAGAACAAGATTAAGTCAAGACCAATGTTAACACATTTATTCAGACTGAAACTAAGAACAAGATTAAGACAAGATGACGATATATAATACGGTATACTCTGTGTGCGCCTACCCCAGCAGATGTTTACATGCAGCAGTATGGGCCCTGAGCTTAACACGCAAGAGGAGCGAAGAGACATGTCATAAAATATAACATAATAGCACAATAAATAGAGACATAAAGCTGGACCCTGTTTTTGATCACTCCGACAAGACGCGCCGGGACTGTAAATAGCCTGAACACCAAATCTATCGATATTTACAGGGGATTCGGCTCGAATCCGGAACGGCACCAAGACAGACATGAGCAATCACATGGTCGAGGTTGGTCCGGGGGGGGTTACCATATATATATATATATATATACATGTCTATGAAAAAGGTGGAATAATTGGACAATATGAATACGAACCCCTTCTGCCAGCTTTGGGCCGGGGCTGGGACGGGTCATACTCATGTCATCCGTATCTCCGCTTCTTCACATGCATATCACGTTTCCTGCAGCGGCCTAGTAAACCCCAAAAAAAAACTGTAAACCCAAACTTCCTGCAGTGGCCTAGTTCTTTTCCCACGGGCTGGGCTCGATATTTGTGTCCCTTGGTCAGTGGCCTGGTTTGCGTTTCTCCAAAGGCTCTCCATAGTTTCATCCCTTGGCTGATCCCCCGACAAGCACCATCAAGAAAACCATACAAGCAGCCCCAGAATCCCTGTGACCCGCAAACCGCGAACATCAGCGCATCCCGAAAACCCGACTTCCCTAAACTCTGAATCCTTCACCTACCGTACTACAGTACCACCTAAACCGTAAACCCTAAACCCACAATCAACACACGACCGGAGGACCTTGCGGCCTTTTTTGCCCGTTATATTGGCCTTCAGGTCCGGAGGAACTTCCAAATTGGGTTCTTTCAGACTTAAGCTAGCCTAATGGGATATAATGCAGAGAGTAGTATACTACCGTATTTCGGTAACTCAAACTAAGTCTGGCACCGAGAACCCAGTCTAACCAGCCTTGGGCTTTGTGTACTGTGGGCTTCGGAGTTCAGGCAACGAGGCTAAGGGTTAAGAGGTTTAGGGTTTAAGGCTTGGGGCTTCAGGGTGTAGGGTGTAGTGGGTAGGCTTGTAAGGCTTAGGATCTGCGGGCTTGCACGTAAGATTTGTGAGGCTTAAGGTCACTTTTAGGTGCGAAGTTCTCTGCTTTAGCATATCTGGGTATAGTACAGGATCTCCGGGTTTCAAGAGTTCAGCTGGGTTCCTTTAAAGGGGTCTATAAGGGTACCTTTAAGGGGTTCCTTTAAGGGATATACAAGGGCTCCTTTAAGGGATCTATAATGGTGTAGGGTTTAGGTGTTAGGGTTTAGGGCATTAGAGAATCAGGAGGCAAAGTTAATCAGTAGGATTGCAAGAAAAGCATGATGCCAGGCGCTACTTGTTAAAACCCCAGTAATGCTGATGAACCCATGCGTAACCTTAAGGCCGTAAACCCCAAAAAAAGTAAGGAACCCGGAACCCGAATTCTTACGGTTGATGATAGAAATCCTAAGGAAGATACCATAATTCCCATAGTTTAGGGTCCTTAAAGTACTGCAGGATTCCAAACCCTAAACCCCTATAGATCCCTTAAAGGAGCCCTTGCAAATCCCTGAAAGGAACCCGTTAAAGGTACCCTTATAGACCCCTTTAAAGGAACCCTAGGATTTATATCATCAACAGTAGTACAGGTCTTGCCAGGGCTGGGAAGGGCTGACAGCCTAAAAAGCAGTGGTCAGGGCTAAGGGTTTTCGGGGGTGAGGGCTTAAGGGTTTGCAGGGTTTAGGGTTTTTTTAGGGAGGCCCTGCGCGCTCTGTGCGTGCGCGTTTTGGCGCCAACTCGAAAGACGATTTCCGCAACTTTCTCTGTACTAAGACGTACTTCCAGTGTGGTCCTGTTAGGGGGGTTNTTGGTTTGAACCTCTATCCAATAAGGAAACTGCATACCTCTTCTCCTGCCTTGGTGAAGAATCCTATCCTTGAGGGCGCCCGTAAAGACTACGGAGTGCATTGGATCGTTCTGGGGGCTCTGAAAGATCTGAACCGTAGTCTTATACTGTTGATAGAGCAGTGTGGTCGAGGGCTTTTCTGGGGAGTCGGCTTTTCTGTAAACCTCCGAGTTAGGGATTCTAGAATAGAAGGAGGCCTTGATGCCTACGATGCGTCTGAGAAATCTAAACCAAAACCCATCTAGTCTTTTGAGGTCCTTCGGGGTCAGGGTGATGGCGTCCAAACCATACGTAAGGATAGCTACGAAAGTAGATCTAAACATACGGAGCTTAGTTTTGACTGGGAGGCCTGAGTTCCAAACCAGCCGAAGCTTTTTATATGCCGATTCTGCGAGCCCTGCCCTGTGAAGGAAGGCGGCCACCTTCCCTACCAGGGTGCGATAGTATCTGGGATCCATAAAATCAAGCGGTGTGGTCGGGACAGCAGCACCGTTGGCGAACTTGAGCGTAGTGGTTTCCCCTGCTGTTTTAGTTAAGAGCTCCGTTTTAATGTCATTGAGTTTCATTCCATACTCAGCGGCTACTTTTTCGACCGATAAAAGAAAAGATTGCATTTGCGGTATGGTTCTGGCTAGCAACAGAGTGTCATCTGCGTATTCGAGGTCGTAAACTGGATGGATAGAGGACCATGTGTTGCGTGGCATTCCCTTTGAGTCTNAAAGATTGCATTTGCGGTATGGTTCTGGCTAGCAACAGAGTGTCATCTGCGTATTCGAGGTCGTAAACTGGATGGATAGAGGACCATGTGTTGCGTGGCATTCCCTTTGAGTCTAGGTCATGGTCTATATCTGCAAAAATAACAGTCAGTACGATGACAAACAGGTAAGGACTTAGAGGGCACCCCTGCCTTATCCCTGCATGAACCTGACCCTCGGCGGTGTGGTCTTGGAAGCCTCTGGTCTGGAACGTTGGGGCTTCATAGATGGCCGC
>BGNK01001619.1:39574-92383 GCA_003297005.1 Symbiodinium sp. clade A Y106 | reverse complement strand
CCACTTCGTAGCTTCCAACCTTTTCGTTTGGCTGGTTGCATTTGTCGCACAGCTCGTCCCAAACAAACGCAACCTTATCCACACCAACAAACTCCAGCTCAAAGGGGTATGGTGAAAAAAAGGACTGGTGCAAAAGGGCCTGTGACCAGTGCTTGCGGCCGCGGCCGAACTCTGTCCCAGTCCCTCCTGCTGTTGCCTTCTGGCGGGCGGTGTGGTACGCTTGGCGCTCCATATCATCCNTGGTCTGGGGCGGCTGGCTTGCCACAAAAGGTGGCCACTTCGTAGCTTCCAACCTTTTCGTTTGGCTGGTTGCATTTGTCGCACAGCTCGTCCCAAACAAACGCAACCTTGTCCACACCTACAAACTCCAGCTCAAAGGGGTATGGTGAAAAAGAGGACTGGTGCAAAAGGGCCTGTGACCAGTGCTTGCGGCCGCGGCCGAACTCTGTCCCAGTCCCTCCTGCTGTTGCNACTGTCTGATTCCACTTTTCAGCCCACAGGGTTTCTTCACCCCCGTCCTTTTCGACAGGCGGGCCGTTGAGAATGGCAGCAAACTCCTGTACAACTTCAAGCCTGCCCTTAAAAGTGCGACCCTTTTCCTCATAAAAGAGGCGGGCCCAGGCGGTGTGGTCAGGCTTGAAGTCCCGCTCCTCCGTTTGCATCATCAACGTGAGCGTTTTCCATAAAATAATCAACCGCTTGCCCTGGGTCTCTGGGTGTGCATTGCAGGCTGCAATAAGCACACGCAGCGGAGTTTCAAGTTTCCGCTGCCACTGCNATCAACCGCTTGCCCTGGGTCTCTGGGTGTGCATTGCAGGCTGCAATAAGCACACGCAGCGGAGTTTCAAGTTTCCGCTGCCACTGCGGTGTGAAAGGGGAGACCCGCACATGCCTGTTTGGCTGCGGTGTGTTCTGGTCTATGTACAATGGCATGCCCGACGTTCCGCCGTAGCGCCTCAAAAAGGCGGACCGAAGGTCCCACGACTTAAAACTCAGNTGGGGCACCGTGACCGGGTCCGTGGACAGCACGTTGAACCAGAAACTCGCGTAGCCGTTCGGGGAGAGAGCGGTGTGGTCGTAGTTCTGTGCCAGAAGACCACGTGCCTGGAGGTAGGTAACGATCTCGGGTGTGTTTCCAAGCATCCATCCCAGCATGTACTCCCTCTGCTGCGGTGCGAGGCCATTGGGCCACCCAGTGGTGACCAATTGTAGTCCGGCCGCGTGCTTCTGCGCGGCCCTGTTGTCGGCCACCATGAACTGTAGTTCCTTTTGGCAGCTAAAGGTATGGTCGTGGACCGTCTTGATAGCGGATTCCAACTGTACCACCATCCCGAATATTTCCGGGCGTACTACCGCCTTGTGATAGGACTTGACAATGTTGAGGACGTCGCCTGGATGGGCTTAGTGAGGAACTGCTGAACCTGGGCCGGGTCGTTGATATTGAATCCAAGGCCGGCTGCGGTTGCTTGGGCAGCGGTATGATCTTCCAGGATCAGTAGTTGTACCAACGGCTGTGTGGGCGGAACTTGGGGGTTCGTCGGTATCTGCTCCTGCTGTCCCATCGTCTCGTCAGTGTCGAGCGGTGTGGTCAGGCCGCTCATTTCCGGTGCTGGCGGACCACGTTTCGCGCGACCGGGTCCGGTAAAAAACATGCTCTGCGCTATTACCACTGCCGGGTTGTTCATCTCAGCACGGCTGCGTTCGTATTGATCAGCCATGACTTACGAGGTGTGGTCAAAAGGACCGGAGTGAAAATTGCAAAAAAGGGCAGCCGGGATGCCTACAACAACTACTTAGAATAATAAGATTGCACGATGCTATTCCATAAGGGGCTCCAAAATCCATCATCCCGCCTAATACCTAAATATATAAAGAAAATAACGTCAAAAAAATAAAATAAATATTTTCAGAATCCCAAACCACGTCCAATATAGTAACGACAGAAAAAATAAAATCAATAATATTCGATATAGATTATAATTCTAGACCTTCCACGAATAGACGAAACACACGAGCTATCACAAAAGACAACCATAACAAGACATCGACTTCCGAAAATCCCTACGACCCACAAACTAAGACTACGATTCCATACAAAATCAATGAGAGCTCGAAGTATAAGATCCGACAAAATCAATTCCCATAGTAAGGATCGATAATTTCTACGACTTATTATTTCACGAAATATCATAAAATCCATTATCAATATTAATATGCGGGCCAAATTTATTACAAATCAAAATAAATGAATTATCGTATCCTCCTCCATCCACGGATCTAGAAATATACCTCCCCACCCGATAGTCTAAACGATGGTCGATATATTCGACAAAGACCTCCATATAAGAACCCTACACCGATACTTCCGACAATACACTGTGAGTATGCTTTCATCTTTTATCGTTTTTTAAAAGAAGAGAAGAGAGAGAAGAAAAAAAGAAGAGAGAAAGAATAATATTAGAGTTTCCTAGATTCAATAATTAATCGGGTTATAATCTTCCAGAAGAGAAGAAAATTCCAATTCGTGTCGTATCACGCACGTACACGCACGCAAAAGGAGGCACATAAGGAGGCACATAAGCAACACGCCACTACGCACACACACACGCACGCACACACATACCACACACACATACACACTCAAGCACACACACCTACACGCAGACACACACACACACACACGCACACACACGTAGCAACACCATGACCCCTTGAAAGCATTTGGCATACGGGAGAGATTTGTCATGTGGGGTTATCCGGCCCTTTGTTTTTATGAGAAGAAATTCAGATAAACCCTAAATTCTTCGAGTTGAGATTGGAGAATTAAAATAGAGATATATGACATGAAATTATATGAACATATATATATATATGCATATACGTATCAAATTAATAATCAGAAGAGTGCTCAAAATAGAACAACGTATAAGAAAAGTTTGCGCGCGCATAGGCAACAACAACCAGTTCGGAAATTAGAACAAGCACAAATGGGTATAGTAGTCTACAGAAATCCTGAACATAACAATGTCAACACTTTAGTACATAAACCTCAAGTTCCAAAGAATACTTGCGTTGCAGTTCGCCTTTTAGGAGGAGCTAAAGACTAGGAGCTAGGTTCATTCAGCAGCCGCACGTCGAGCAAGGGCTCTCGCAAGCTTCTCCTTCCCACAGAACTGCACGGCTGCGGCTGCTTCAGGGCAAACGCCTATCATCCTGCGTGCTTGGGAACGTGACGGATCCAGTCCTCGAGCTTCGTGATCTGCTCGCGGATCACGTCGGGACTTGGTTTTCAGTTTGCCATGTGGGTAGGCTTGCATCAGAGTGGTTTGAACAGCACGGCCAACAAGCACCTTGGGTCAGTGCTCTTCATCGCTTTCTTCGTTGGCGAATCCCTCCTGGTACTCAGCAAACGAAGAATGACAACCATGTGTCTATATTATGTAGACATATTATGTGGATGTATGTTTGTATGCATGTCCGTACGTACGCAGCATGTATGTATGAATCTATGCCTGTATGTATGTACAAGCATACGTACCGACACAAATGCCAAGCAAATCACGTACATACACATACGCATAAACCAATACATCCATCGTAAAGCAGCAAGTGCCACTACCACAATAGAAACTAGCCTATTACAATCCGTTTAGCATTTATGCTTAGCCAGAAATCGTAGTAGCAACACAAATAGGTGAACTAGGGCTGCATAACAGCGTTCATGTGAATAGTTTACTTTGGCGGAGCTCGCAGTGGTCCTGTTGTACAACGTTGGCAGAGGGAGCTGTTTTTGTCGATGCCCATATAACTTGTACTCTCATGCCTCATGCTGTAACTTGTAATTTCGGCCTCGGGATGCTCCTGATAAGCCTCCTCCTCAGCCTCGGGATGCTCCTGCGAAGGCCGAGCCAAGGGACAGTGGAAGCATGTTCGGGTCTGTGCCGGGCATCAGAGATTCCAGAGCTCCGCGGGCCTGCTCGTGCTGGAACTCCTGGCTCGGGTGCTCCCCATCTGGCTCAACTTCTTGCTCCTCCTCGTGCTCTTGTTCCTCCTGCTTCCAGCAAGGGTCGTATGCAGTACAGGCAGGTTGGGAGTCGAGCCTCCTCTTGGTCCTGCTCTTGAGAATCGAGGCTCTGAAGCCTGTATAAGACAAGAGAAGACACGATATCTTCCCTCGTTCGCTACTGTGGCCCAACCTCGACCACATCATGGCATGGGCCAGGTAGACGCTCACCAATGTGCCTCATAAGACCCATGAAGTCTGAAACTAACACTTTGCATGCGACGGAGTCCTCAAGAATCAACCAGAAAGAGGCTGCTCAGCCGGATGCCTACGAGTGTCATCGTCCTGCAACAGCGAGGATGCTCCAGCAAACTGCCGAGATCATGTTTGAGCTACAAGCCGCCCCTCCCTCCTGAAGTCTCCGCTCCGTTCGCTCGACTTCTCGATTTCAATCTGAGCACCGGAAGCCTCAGCGGGATCCTAGAGAAAACAGCCGATGCTTTGCTGGCAGCACAGCAGGTTTCCGGCCTGCTCAACTTGCCGTATGACCTCACCTCCAGTGCCCACGAGCGCTCCAACCTGGGTTTCTAAAAGAACATTGACATGTATTCAAAACGCACTCATCAAACACTCTAAGACTTAGGCACGCAAGGCTGGGACCTCACAGCAAACGGAATACCTGCCAGGAGGCTCACGACACTCTTGCTCTACTTTTTGGGCAACACTGGGCGACGTGCGACATATCGACTGTTCCAGGCGGGAAACTCTCCAGCTCGTTGGCCTAAGGACAAGACGATAAACTTCGGATTCATGCATGACAGTGAATCCCCAAACGCTTGGACCTGTCACTGAGCCTTCGGCCAAGGAGTCTACCTCCTGGAAGGCACAGCATGGTAATGCATGGTACATGCTACCCCAGTCTTTGTCCCGGTCTGCCAAGTGTTTATCCCATCATGAACTCTGGCTTCAGCTTCCTCATGCCCAATCTCAAAGCCCAAAGCATCAAGGAGCCTCTTTAGCCTGCCCATTCTCTGCCGTGTCCACCGGCCGTCCTGCTCGCAATGTCGCTCCACATCACTTTGAAGGCTGAACAAGGCTAAGGTTGGAGCCTTTGGCAGGTGGTAGTATCACCGCAGGTGGGGGCGGTGGCACTATGCTCTTGAGCACGCCGTCCAAGCTCTGACCTTACATCGCATCCGGCAACATGGAAAACCGAACATATGCTCAGCAAGCTTTGGCTGCATCACGCATGCCCAAAATCGGCGTCCTAAGGCGCGCGCCAACCTTCTGAGAAGCCTCGTGGATAAGCAAATTCTGCGCTGCAGCTGTTGGGATGCGTGTGAGCATGAAAGAAAGGTCTTGCCTTTGGCAACGCCTTGAGCGTAGATGCTCGGGAACCTTTCCCGGCCTGCCGACAGAATGCCCATGTCAGATTGGATGAACTGCTGCAGATGCAAAGCCTTGCGAAGTGCCTGTGCCTTCAAAAGGACTTAGATGAGACGACAGAATCTGAGGGCACTGCAGGATTGGCTGCAGGCGGTGCAACCCCTGCAGTGATCATGCTGCTTTTGGCGAGGGGGTTCGGGCGTGACTCGTGTCTCGGTTCGGGAATCACACGTCGAGGGCCCGGTGGCTTGTCGACGTCCTGGAAATCAAGGCAGGTCTTCACATGGAGCCAGTTCCACACGCACTCTGGACAATCCTTGGGCTCAGGGGGGGGCTCCCAGCCACGCTGCACGGCCTCTGAATCGCGTAGTGAAGCCCAGTGTCTCCGAAAGCTCACACCACTAGCCCTGAAGCTGCACCTGGCCTCGCCAAAGTTAACAACGCGGGAGAAGCCGTGGTAAAATTCTTCCTGTCGTGAAACTTCAACGATGTTGCGACTTCAAAGCTACAGCTACCGCGTGATCTGCTCCTCGAACTCGCTCTCGCATTGCACAAATCTTGGAGAGTACGTGCTAGGGCGATGGATGCACCCAGGTAGCTTCACACCACAAAACACAACATGCTTGCATTGCAGACTGTGGCCGCAGCTCGTTGATGTGCCGCAGTGCTGCGAAGATGGACTGGGGCCTTAGCTGGGTACCGATACTGCCTTGCACGCAAGGCACGCGCTGCACCGTCACACTAATCAAGTCCCTAAGCATCCCACGTGCCGATGACTTTGCCTTACAAACAATGCCAGTGCGATCCGTACGTCTGCTTCGTTAAAGGCGGCTCCAAAACGGCCATAAGCATCAGTGCATCCTACAAGCCCACTGCATCTTCACAATTGGATCGCCACAAAATCTATGCATGAAGCCCTTCTCGGCATGAAGCTCCGTCAGCGCAGCGCCCTCAACTCTTTGTCAGCGGGTGCTACTCCTGCCTGCACGATGTCCCAAGACGCTTTCATTCTCGACAAACACCTGCAATGCTTTTTGGCATGATTTTCACAACCTTGTACGGGCCCAGGCATTTTGATTCTTGGTTGCAGGACGGGATACCAAGTGTAGCCTTTCTCAGCCTACCTGACTCCACACTAATGCTCTTTCCGCCCCACGTTCTTCTCATGCCAGCCATCGAAACTATGCTTCGTGGCCTTGGCTCCCGAATCTTGGCGGATGAACTTGATGTTCCTTCCCTGTGCGCCAACCTGAATGCTGACGCAAATTGACAAAGGGAACACGATGCGCATTAAGTGCCATCGCACTCGGGCAAACACATGTCCCTTGTTCAATCTCGTACTAAAAATACAAATGCTACTGACACTGCTGCCACTGCTGCCAATACTGCTGCTGCTGCTCCTACTCCTTCTACTCCTTCTACACCTTCTACTCCTTCTACTCCTTCTACTACTACTAGTACTACTACTATATCAAAACACAACTGTTACTGGTTGGCTGTCGTCAACGTAAGTCTTGCTAGTAGTTGCCGTTCGTCGTAATGGCGAAGGTAAAAATAACATTGGCAGAACTAACAGTAGTAGTACAAGCAGCTGTAGAAGTAGCAACTGATACTCGTCGTGGATATCGCGATGACTCTCTCGTCGTGGTAATAGTAGTCGTTTTGTAGTACTCGTAGCGACAATATCAGTACTAGCTGTTGTTGTTGTTGTTGTCTTCGAAACGGTCGCAATCGCAATAGCCGTAGTAGTAGCAGTAAATATCACTAGCTGCCGCAGTCGCAATTCAAAATGGCGATGAAATCCCGATAGCCTTCCGGCAGGCGCTCGTTGTGCAATTGCCGTAAAAAAATGGTGAAATAGTCGCACTCGGTGTTCAATGCTGTCTTCGACATTTTTGATTTCAAACTGCGTCTGAATCGGGTGAGAAAGCGACATCGTTCTGAGATTTAGTTGATTTGCTTTGCGCATCTTGCTACTTTTCCGATTCGCGATCCATGTGAACTTGCTATTTGTATGCACGGTGTATTGAAATCTCAGACGGCGCGAATGTTGCATGTCTGAATTTTCATTCCGATCGAATCGGGTCACTGTGAAACTGCTGCATCATTCCACGCTCCCAGTTTTCAATTGGGTGGACACATGAAGAGCTGCTCTACTTCAACTCTTGAGCACGCACTCCGGCGTGAAGCTAGCACCTGCATCCGAATAATAGTAACACATGTTACTGACGATGATGGTGCTTGTCTGAACAATGTCGATGGTGGCCGCTAGCTTCTTTTGGTGACATTTTCAACCTTATGTTACATTTCGTACTGTATTCTGGTGATGATGCCCATCACCCGGATCGCAACATGATGAAGATGGTTATTCTGGTTGTCCAGCTTTTGTGGCGATTTCATTGATATGACGATGTGGTCATAGCCAATGCGCGCTCATTGTTTGTTTGTTTGTCACTTTGGATGTATTTATGGCGAACTCGCTGACGTAACATGGGGGTACTGGCGACTGTTGAAGATGATGATGGCTCGGGTAAACATCGAAAGGGCCATCGTCAGAACTTTGCGCACCGCTTGCAGCGTGGTTTTCAAAACAAAAAGGGCGGCCACTTGCAAAAAAACAACATTCCAGCCATAGCAAAGTCTGCGCGAGACCAGTGGCAATATTGAAGTTGACATGAGAGGGAACCTTGTGTCTTACATGGAGCCCGTCATGTCCAACACAAAACCTTGTCAGATGGACAGCCCCGAAGCCCTGACATTTTGCAAGATGCAGCATGTCACAGCAGCACACATTTACAAACAGTCCCCAGGTAAGCAAACGATGACACACCAAAGCCAGGTAACGATGTAAAGGAAAAGAAGAGGTATATACAAGTTCCAAACAGCCGATGACAAAACTTCGACTACACTATACGGCTATACCTGGAGTTCTGGTCGGAGGCGTGAATTCCATTCGGAAAAGCCAAAACATCAAGCGACTAATGCAACAGCCTTGCCTGTTCAAGAAGCACACCATTACAGATAGCCCCACGTAGGCAATGCCACACAGAAGCCAGGTAACGAAGTACCAATGTAAAGGATGAAGAGGTATATACAAATTCCGAACATCCGATGACAAAACTGCGACTACACTATCCGTGGAGTTCTGGTCGGAGGCTTAAATTCCATTCGGCAAAGCCACAGCATCAAGCGACTGATGCAATAGCATTGCCAGGCGAGCACATGCGTTTTGGTGCCCCCCTCAAAACATAGAACTTAAACTTCACGCCTTGTGAAGCTTTTGCTACCAAGGCCGCCCTGAAAGCCTCTGCAGACCACTCGGCGAGTTCTTCCCACAAATCTGAATCAAAACCTTTCGCAGGGAGCTTGTTCGAGCTGTTTGCCCTTTCGAGAGAACTCACTTGAGGCAAGCTTGTTCGACCATGTCCGACCTATTTCGATTTGTTGGAGGCCGAGGGAACAAGTCACTGGAGCTTCGTTGGACCCGTTTGAAGGGCACCTCCCCTGCTCCAGCTCATCCCCGTTGCTCTGGCCTTGCCTTTTGCCTTCCTTTGCAAGTCCGATGACACTCCTGCAGCGGCTTCCCCTCTTCGCGGAACACACCCTTCAGCAACAACGGCCCAAGCCCCAAGACCAACAACAACCGACCCAGCCACACCCACACTCAGCCCCTTGCCTCCTTCGCCAGGCTACAGCAACCTGCGCAGCCGGTCGAAGCTCGCGGCCGGACGTTAGCTCCCTGAACCCTACGCGATTGCCGAAATGATTGCACCCAGGCGTGGTGCGACGTTGAGCGCCGAGCAGAACGGAAACCCCGGGCAACCCTGACTCCGGCTCCAGCTGCCTGACCCACTGTTCGCAGCGAGGCCTCCCAACGAAGCGCATCGTTGCCAAGCCACTGCTACATCTCAAGCACAAAAACTGGGTTCTGGACATGTCCAGCTACTCCTGGTCGATGCAACACACAAGAAGTTAGCGTTCATTGGACAGAAAACGCATAACAGCAGGACGCCTTCGCCACGAGAAGAAACCCCAGCGGCAAGACGTTTGACACAAAGCAAATGCCTAATAAGGGCGTACCCTTGCCCAATCATCTGGACCGGAAGCACAAGAAAGCCTGAAGCGCCGCGACGCACATACACATGCAACGGGGTCGCACCAAGCTATTGTCCTCATTAGCACAATCAACCCAACTTCTAACTACCCAAGGACGCGTAACATGAGCCTGCACTGGCTCAGGCGAACGGCATCCTTCGTTGCCAATGGTTGTTGCCACCAGCCAACGACCAATCGCAAACCACATGCAGTGGTTGCAAAGCACGCGCCCAAAGTTTACACTCATCTTCAACTTGAACGCTCGTGGACTCGTGGAGGCAAATGACGGATGCTGCCGCGACCGAAGAAGTGCTGCAGGACAATTTCTCACCGACGCCTCCGGGGCACCATGCGCAAGTCCATCACTGCCCGGGCAGGGCGGGCTCTGCCTGAAGTCGTGGAAGCAAATACCCCCAGTCAAACATAAAGCAGTTCGCAAGCGTAGAAACACACGCAAGGAATGCCGCTGCTAGCTTGCTCAACCACGCTGGCTGCCGCCCGCAGGTTCCAGCTCTGGGCCAGAGCTTTCCGCGAGCTTCGTCGGCAAGACACTGGGCAAGGGAGGGGGAAGAAGAAAACATGGCCACATGCCCCGATTTGCAACATCAACAACGTGCAAAGCATCGCCTCGACGAGAGCTGCGTGCGGAAACACAGTGCTCAGCAAAACATCGTTAGGGGTGCCTGGCGAGACAAGTGCCTGCAAGGAGTGCCACTTCTCAACCAGCTCGCCACCACAAAAATTTTGGATGCACATGTTGCTAACGGCCATGACAGCCGTGCGAAACCAGGCTTCCAAGGGCATACCGAAAGGTCAGCCTGCCTGACGACCTGGCCGAAGCGAATGTAATTGGCGGACGGAGAAGCTGCAAGAATGCTCGGCGTTGGGGGTGCGGAGCAAGCTTCGGGTTGAGGTTTCAAACTTTCACAACTCGGGACTCGGGACTCAGGGTTTGCAAACAGGGTTCGGGGTTTGTGTCTGCCACCCACGTTATCAGCCCTGCCAAAATCCCAGAACAGCGGAAAGCCCGGAAGCCGCTATCCCTCACGTTAGTCAAAGCAAGATGAACAAAGGAACCTCAAGAAGCTACCAAGCCCGCAATCCCACCAGCACCAGCACCCATCACCCAGCACCCAGCACCCGCCACTCACCTCCACCCACCACCCATCTAATCTTTCTAGCTATCTGTTTATCTATCTCTTTATCAAACCATTCATCTACCTATACTAAGGCCAGAAGCTTTCATGATGCCAATTAAAGCCGGCATTGTGCAGTCCGGCACTTGATCAATTACTGACACCTGACCAAAATTGGGACCGGCCTGGCAAATTACAAACACGCATAAGTTTCGTCTACATAGCTGGAGGATGTGTTAGGCTCCACAAACCGGTTTGTTGGTTGTGTCCTCGCACTCAAACAACACGATATCGCATTTCATGCTCAAAACAGAAACAGCAGTCACTTCAGCACTTCACAGACACTTTTGGCAACCTCAGTAAAGAAAGGCACCCTCAGGTACAGGATCCAAGCTTTCCGGCATGCATACTCGACCAGTTTTCCTGTCAAACAAAAACGCAGCTCTCTTCGGCTCTCTGGCTGCGGCGCTGCCATGGAGCCAAAGTTCGATTCAGAAAGCTTATTGCCAGAGCGAATTGCACCTGCACAGAAAGCCCCTGGCCCATGTAGAACTGGCCTGACGAGAAACGAATTCCGAAGACCCCTGGCTCTCTCTACGTGCCACCGCTCTTGCGATCCTCTTCAATGTCAGTCGCCCGAGCCTTGGCCACTGCCGCACACGAAACCAGCCCTCCGAAGCACCATATCTAAGGCATGGCAGTGCTGACGCGAGCATATCTAGGCACAGGTCCAGCAAAAAGGACGCATCGTCCCGGTGCTGCCCAAACGATCTGCTTCGTTGGCGGAGATCCCTGCGAGATTTTGCAACCAGACAGGAGGCAACAACACTTTCCACACATCCCGGCGCCTGCGCCGGGTTCCACTCAACTCGATTCACCTGAGGCTTCGGGCTTTCAGATCTGCTGGCTTTTGCAGTTCTCCAACCTGAAACCTAAATCCTCCCAGGCCCCCTGAGCAACCGCAGCCACGTTCGAGGCAGCAACGACAATCACAGCCACAGAACCAACTGAACCGAGGCCGCGACCTCAGCCGGCAGCGCATTCGCCTGCTGGCCAGTCAAAGCCTGCAACATACAACTGCATCCACATCAACAAAGAAAAACAATGCAACCTTAACCCCGTCGCCCACCGCCTTAGTGCCAGTCTTTTGCCCGTCCGGCACGATAACAACAACCACTACCGAGCCCGCGATCCCGCCACGCGCAAGCTCATAACCGTCTCAGCAACAACAAAAGCAGAAGCGAGGCCGCGGCATCGTACAGGTCCCCCAGCGTCTGTGGCTTGGCCTTGCACAAGAAAACCGGAAGCACAAGCATCACAGAGACAAAGAACGGAAGTTTCCAGCCTTTCGCCCTTTATGGTGGCTCGGCTAGGTGACATTTTTCATGTCCACCTTGCAGCAAGAAAACACGCACATACACATAAGCAACTACAACAGCAGTAGCAACAACAACAGCAGCAACAACAACATCAACGACAGCAGCAACAGCAACAACAACACCAACAGCAATTGCAACAACAACAACAACAACGACAACAGCAACAACAACAACGACAGCAGCAACAACAGCATCGACGACGACAACAACAACACCAACGACGACAGCAGCAGCAACAGCAGCAGCAACAGGAACAACAACAACAGCAGCAGCAACAGCAGCACCACCACCAACAACAACTACTACTACTGCAAGAAGAAGCAGAACGACGACATTTGCCAACAGCCAGCCAAACACGACAGCGGACACTACCGAGGCCCAGACACCGTGGCTTTTGAAAAATCCAAGCAAGCTGCCACAACTGGCAAGGCAACAGCAAGCAAAAAACATAAGAAGCCAAGCCCAGGACTCAGCACGGTGTTCAACAGCCAGGAAATAGCCCTTAGGGCGTGAGCCTGCTAGTAACAACAACAATCAGCAAAGAAAGAAAGCCGAGGCATCCATGCATATATGATAAAGCTAAGTCCCGCGCAGTTTCCGCCCCCCCCTCCCACCCGGCGTGACGCTAACGACCACGCCGTCGCCCTCACGACACAGACTCACAGACGCAAGCAAAGCAAGGAGACAAGCAGACAGGCGCACAGCGGACTCAATGATGTCTGCCTCTGGCCTTGCACACCAAAGGCACACAATAGATCCGACAAGCCAATCACAACAACGGAGCCCAACAGTAAACAGAACAGAAAGGCAAACACCCAACACGCACCAACGCAAAAACGTCAACCAGCACACAAAACTAAGCGTCGAGCTTGCGCTTCTGATCCCAGCATTCCCGGCACACCTCCAATCTGGAGCCCGGAGCAACCGCTCACCCAGTCAAGCCTCGAGCTGAGACACGAGCTCCTTGTGGAAGTAGCACTTTCGGCAAAGACTCAGGTGACGTGCCCGCTACCAGATCCGAAACAGCTTCCTCGCATCCGTAACCAAAGTATGTATGTATGTATGTATGTGTAAGTGTATGTGTATTTGTATGTGCTAGCTACATGCTACATAGCCACGGTGCCCAGCATATTCAGCATCTGTAGCGCCATCATCATCATCTGCATTCGTCAATATGATCAAGTAAGAGTACTTGCAGACTTTTCGCAAACCAGGCCAAGACCAGACGAATAGGAAATGAAGGAAACATAACGTCAGATAGGACACCATCTGAAGAACAACAAGAAAGAGTAGAAGTCGTCGAGTGGTGGTGCTGGTACTGGTAGAGAAAGAGTAATAGTCGTCGTCGTGGTCATGGTGGTCGTCGTGGGAGCAGCAGTAGCAGTGGCAGTAGAAGCAGTAGCAGCAGTAGTAGCCTTAGCAGCAGTAGTAGTAGGAGGAGCAGCAGTAGCAGTAGCAGTAGCAGTAACAGTAGCAGTAGCAGTAGCAGTAGCGGTAGTGGTAGTAGTAGTAGTAGTAGTACAAGTGGTAGTAGTAGTTCGCGTAGTAGCATTAGTAGTCGTCGTAGTAGTAGCTTATTTATTATTATTATTAGTAGTAGTAGTAGCAGTAGTAGTAGTAGTAGTAGCAGTAGTAGTCTTAGTGGTAGTAGTAGTAGTAGTAGCAGTAGTAGTTAGTAGTAGTTAGTAGTAGTTGTTGCAGCAGCAGTCGTCGACTTCGTCGAAATAGCTGACAGTTGGACTGTGCAGCACCGGGGGCAGGGACGACGGGCATGGAACAAAAAGTGGATGCTTTTTCAGCTTGTATCGTTTGCGAAGCCGCGTCGATGACATTCGGAATGGTTGAGGCGGGGACTACTTGACTCTGCATCCGTCTGGTCAGGACGAACCTTGCTGCAGCACTCTGAACAGCACACGGGCATTTAATGAGACGAGCTGTGGATGCAGCCGGAGGATGTACCTGGGCACAAGCACGTCTATGTTCAACTTCGCGAACATCGCAGTGCTCAGTCTGTGGAGCACTCGCCCGGCTCTTTCCCACACAGCTCTGTCTGACCTGCAGGCCTGAGCTTCCACAGGCTCACTTCCCTAGAACTCTCTCACAAGGTCACTTCAGCATGCAGTTTCCCGGGATGCTAGCTGCGTTTTCCTTTCTTCATCGCCGTGCTGTATGAGCTGCGACAAGATGCAGTTGAACCTTTGGCCACTCTTCATGTCGACTCGCTGAGCTCTCGCGGCCGACGATACCCAACTTCTCGAGGTTCCCGCACGGCAAGTATAGACCCGGGATCATCTGAGTAGATGCCCAAGACCTTGGCATCTGAATTCTTTATGCTGCCGGATACCTGACATCACCTTGTGCTGATCTGCCCCTGCGACATCTGCACTTCACTTGAGAGTGCTGCTCTGTACCGTGTGTCCGGGAAGTAGTCGTTTCTGTTGCTGAAGACAAGCCTTGCGCCGGTCTCCTGCATAGACTGATCGGCAGCCAGCGTGCGAGACAATCCCAGCTGCTGTATCCCCTTGTGCATCAGGAAGCTTGGTCCTTTTGTATCTCATCTTTGGTCGAGCCGTGAGAGCCTGGTCGATCAATACGCGAAAACACGACACTCTTCTAGCAGAGCTAAGCTTCGAGGGAGGTGGGGGTTGAAATAATCACTTTTGAGATCTGTTGCAGTGCGAAGGGATGGAGCCAGAGCCTGATGACAGGGACAACTGCCACGGGCATGCTTGAACAAGTCCCGCCTAACAATCCGGCCGCCAAGCCATCGGTCACAAGAACCTGCCACGGAGTGCCGCAAGATGTTACGCGATCCCTTTGCGGTCAACTTACAACCTTGCTCTGATCTGGGCTTCAGCCAGGAGCCAATGCTGTTCTTAAGAATGTGTCGTGCCTTAGCTGGGAGCTCCTGGCAAAGCGCTCGTGACGTTTCATTTTGACGTTGCGTTCTGGGCGGCGGCAGGGGCAGGGGCCGAGGGGCCGGGCTGCCCTGCCTCTTTTGGATCTGGTACAACATCCAAGGTACTGGTACAGACTGGTAGCAGGACTCATGAAGGACTTCGCAGCTCTGAGCCCGGCTTTAAGCCTTGTTCACATGTCGGCCATCTACTTTTTCGAGTAAATGGGGCACCAGTTTCAGTTCCACTTCGAGACTTGCAGCGTGCCTTGAAGGCGTGCCTCGTTCGAGGGATGTTCCCCAGGCCCGATTCCGGGCGGCTGTGACCGCTGGCATTTAAACCTCGCGCAGTTCGTGTATTAAGCCTAACATCACTGGAGCCCTGTGCTGTTCAAAGGAAGCTGTGACTCCACTGGGAGCACGAAGCTGGCATTACCAAGAAACTTTCCAGGAACTAAAGGTGCCCGTGCCGAGCCGGCTACGCTTTGACGGTGGCTCTCCGATTATCTGCGTTTCGCCGTCGCGCCCTCGGCTCGGCAGAATTGACCAAGTGCAGTCGCAGCCGAAACTGAGGCTCTGGGGCTTCAGCCATGGTTGCGCTTCATGCTGCATCAAGCTAGTTTGCGCATGTCATCATGCTACTGCTGCCGCTGTTGTTCTATTGCGGAAGTGTCAACGAGCTCTGATGCAAACATTTCCACATGGTACGGTACATGCAGCCAGTGGGGTATGCCGCTCGAAATGCCTCCTCCACGACTGCTAACATGAAAGCCTGGGCTGGGCGGATGCAGTCGTTGCGGTTGCTCGGAGTTGACAAATCGAAATTCCCGCTACCATAGTCATAGTCACCCCAATGGGCACGAGTGAAATGAGTTTTACATGCGAGTGACACGAGATGTCGAAACCTATCGAAACACTGATTGAAGGTGAAACGTCTAAGGCTGGCAGCTCTCATGTTCAGAGAGTCCAGGCTCTAAGACCACTCATCAGTAATACCTGTGCCTGATTATGCCTGATACTGTAGCAAACAGTAAGTCTAGAGTCACACGATTAGCATTGTGACACGAATGACAATATCCTTCAAGCTTCTAGCCATTCTAGCGAGTCCGTGAACCCTCTCTGCTACCGTGCCCTAAGAACCCAAGGTCGCAGAAGCTTCGAAGTGGCCACTGCCTTCGGCAGTGCCCCAAGCAAGGAGCGCTCTCTTGCTGAAGACCGGAGATTGAGATCCATTGAGAGTCCCAATCATGTCCTATGAATCCGAGGTCATTGGCGGAAGATTCTTCTTGGTGACGGTGTAAACCATGTGCCGCGTCCTGGTTGCCCAGCACGAGGCTACAAGCACGGCCCTGCCGTGCTGAAATATACTTCCGATGAACTAACGCTTCCGAGGTTTTCAAAACTCTCAAAACTCCCGTGACCGCCCGTGTCACGCTCTCGACTCTGGGGGTCGCACGCCGACGGACACAAGTTGACGAACGTGCACCGAATGGCTTTGGCAGCCTCTCCAGCTTTTCTGGCACTTGAGATTACATCTGAAAGTTCTCACCACTTTGTTCACAGGCCTGTTCTGCCAAATGCTTTCTCATGCTCTCGTAGTTCCCCTGTCTCTGCATCAACTCTTTGCCTTGGTTCGAAGGACGAAACCGTCGAAGTTGCACGTGTAGTTCGCCGACCTTCATGCTCTGCAACATCCGAGGTCGACACCGACATGGGTCTTCTTCAGGTCCAGAGCCATGCCTTTAACAGTTGTATGAGTAAGGCCTGATCTTTGGATGCGTCCGCTTTCCTTAATCTGTTAAACTCAGCCGAGAGACTTCGCATCTTGCTGGGAAGCTTGCTCATAAACACCTGACGGGAGGGCATGCGCAAACTTCTCGTGCCGCTTACGGCACGAGGGACCTCGATGCCATCATCGTTGATATCCTCGTTGCCAGCCAGGTTCAAGGAGAGGTCCTTCCAGGAAGACGTGGACCATCGACGGCTCAATCAGACAGCAAGACTTTCAGTTGTCGAAGTGTGCGGGTGGCCTTCGTGAAAGTCTTTCGCTGCTGAGACATGTAGATTTTCATAACAGGGGCACTAGGTGGGGTGGCACGCTGCCTCCAGTTCTCTCGGAAGACCGGCTGCGAAGGTGATGATGTCTTGGTTGTTGAGCTCCGTTTCCCTGCACCGGCAGTGCAGATCAGCGCAAGAGTTTGAGAGGTGAGGATGGGAGGGAGCCCGAGGGCCTGAGGCTCCGGGCCCTGCCTCAGGTCCAGCTTGAGCTCTTGCAGGCCCGATGGCAAACATGCTCGGAGCATCTTCAACTTCTCCGAACAAACTGCCAGCCAGAATTCATGGCTTCATGATGCTTCATGTTCCCTGCTTGCGAGCAAAAGCATCTTGAAGATCATGGCCTTGCATGAAGGCCATGTCAAGCTCCAGGGACTTATGCCGGAAGCCGCTGTGCAAGGCTTTCACCTTCGCTTGTGTCTCATGGCATCTTTGCAACCTATCCTTGTGGAGTCAACAGTTCGTGTTCCTCTGCCGAACCACAAAGTAGTTTTCAGCTGATAGTTGGATGTACTGCAGGTCCAGGTACTTCCGTGAGGGAAAAGCTCAGAGCATGGCCAACTTTCCTTGAACTCGATGAACGTCACTGTCGCTCACGTTGCCACCCATGACACGACCTGTGCCAAAGGCCGGCTCCAGCTGGGCCCAAACCCCGACCTCTGAGCTGCTGGCGCCAGAAGGCCAAAGCGAAGAGCGCCCGCAGTTGTTTCGAGACGTGGTCATACGCCTCATGCCTTGGCATCATGCACATTGGCCCGGATCTGCTTGAGCAAAACGTCGGCTAGGGTCACTGCTTTTCTGCAGCCTGCAAAATCTAACGCTTCAGCACATGATAGGGCCGCTGGCTGCCCAGGCCTGCTCGTTCAGGTCACGGTGTGCGAAGATGTTCAATATCTGCTGCTTTTCTTGAAGATTGGTGATCTGCGCGCGCTCCACAGAGACCTCGGGCAGCGTGGTAGGGTCCCGTGTGGCTTGCTGAGACACTGAGTATGCGTTGGATGCACGGGACTTGGAAACACACGCCTAATGCCATCTCCATGATTTGCAAGCTGAATGACTTCTCGCGGTCATTCTTAGCCTTCCGGTCTTGACATAGGAATCGCGGTGGCGGGAAGAGAGATGCTTCTCAGCAGAAGCAAGTTTGCCTTGTAGCCGGAGCCTGTTGTGCGCAGTTCTGCGTCTTTCTCCTCTGGAGTCAGGAACTGTGTTACCTTAGCTTGCAGAGCTGCGGGCATCGGACGTATGATGTCTCTGCATTGTGGTCTCCACCGGGGCCGGGGCCATCGAGGCTTTCTTCACGGGCGATTTGATTTCCAGCTTGGTCTGGACTACATCGAGCTGCGTGCCGGGATGGTCCAAGCCTGAGCTTCGAAGCCCGTGGATTTCATAGGCAGCCCTTCGGTTCTCGGTGTCAGGCACATGCAGAGCTCGTACATGCACCTCGAGACGTCAAGGCATGCCGAGGTCTGGCCTTTTCGTTGCTCCCCCGAGCCAAGCCAAGGCACCACAGTCTCGACAGGCATGTGGCAAGCACGTTGGAATCGGTTTTTGGATCCTGCCCACTCAGGATTGATGGCAAAGGGTTCTCGCCTCGCACTCTCAGGCCCCAGCCATCATAAGCACCACCTGGAACTTTGCGGCACTCATTGCCTGGCTCAAACTCATAGTTTGGAGCTTCGGGGCCAACTCTCTTGCAGTCTTCCCGATCTTCACGGCACAGGCCTTGTAAAAACAGCTGGCCTTCAAATCCGGGCAGAAAGCGTCCTCGGGACAGAATCAGAACGTGATGCGGACACCGACGCCTGACTGGCGAGATGCCAAAACCCAACTATCATCCAAAACTTCTCATTCCCCAAATAGCTCTCCTGCAGCGAGTTCGGGCGGTTGGCGCAACACGCGAGCCAGTACGGCGTGTTCTGGTCCATGTTTCTGCTTTGCGTGTGCACTTTGATGGCTTCCAAAGCATTCACGACCTTGACAAGGGCATCTCGGGTCACGACGAACTGATTCGAGTCTTGGTGTCCGACGAGATCCCCCCAGTAGTGCACCAGGTAGAACGCAGGAGGCTGCAAGGGAGGTCAGCTGGTACAACACAGCACAGGGCGGCACAGGCGGCCCAGCAGGCAGCCTGCTCCTGGTTTGTCAAGAGCTCTACCAGCGAGCAGTCCTTCTCCGCACATGCCGGACCTGAGTTTTTGTCAAGTCCGAGTCTCTTTGAGTCTGCACAGGTCTGCACCAGTCTAGTCGGCTTCTTGGGGCATCCAAGGATGCTGCGCACGAGCCACTCATGCAAGTGACACCTGGCTCATGAAGTTGCTAAGACGGGGAAGGGCTCCACAGTGATCAAGGCAGTAAGGCGAGAACCAGTTCATATGGTCGATGTGAACCTTGCGGCCTGGTGGCAGCACGTCGGTAACAAGGTCAGCAGCACATGTTGTCAGGTTTTTGTGACGAGGGCTGCCTGCATTGCGTGACATGTGTGATGGCTGCGTGTCTCGCCACCGGTGGCAATGATCCTCCGTCAGGGCGGTGATCAGAGATCCAGGTAGTCAGCTGCCCGCACCAGTTGCATGCGGTCGGACGGCAGGCATCTCTTTTCGCAATTCGTGGCATGACCACTGTACAGTCGGCATTGAATCTGCATGCTCAAAAGCCGTAGTCAGAATGCGCCACCGTTGCGTGCCTTGTAAACCTCAGACTCAGATTCTGGATGCAGCTCCGAACGGAGGCGGAGCGTGTAACTAAATTCGACTAAGCTGCGCATGCTGCGCTCGGGTGGTCTGAGGCTCCCAGGCCCCACTTAGCCAACCAGCCCTCGACACTCAAGCTGGCGTGCTCGCGAGTGCTCTCACGGGCATTGTCGTAGTAGCGAGTATCTGCGCCGCCTGAGCGAACGTGAGCCAAGGTCAGCTCGGCGATCCACTGGCGCAGGGCATCATCAGGATTTGGATCGACCATCAAAGCTCGGATGGAGAAGAGGCACTTTTGGATCGACAGCGATGGACTCCACGATTCCTTGAGGATGTCTAGGCCTTGGGAAGAGGCGGAGAAGAGTAATGAAACACGGCAGCGCTTTCTCTCAACCCAAAGCCAGACCTCAATGTGCCTGTCAATGAGCTGTTTTGACAAGATGCATATCGCGCCGTTTGCATTGACATTGCAGTGGTAGATGGGCGTGCGGAAGTTTATCTTGGGTGCGGAGAAAGGATAGTCATCCGGGATGACAACATCCAGCGCAAAAACACCTCCCTCGAACGGGGAGCCAAAGGGCCCCTCCATGAGGACACGCCAGAAGTTGAGGCTTTCCTCGTTGGTAGCTGAAACAGCACAGTTTGATACCTATTCAACGCAGATAGTCTATCTAAGACTCCTGGCTAGGAGAGGCAGTGTCTCTGATTAGTGCAAGGAGCTGTCGGTAGAATATGGATTCCGGCTGTGGCTGCTTCTGCAGCTTGCCTCAGCTCGGCCATGGCTCGTCTTGCAGCCGCAGGGCCCAGGGGACCGTGGGAAATGGCACCGAGGGAGTCTGTCGAGTGCAAGGCCACCACCTTGCTTTTCGCATGGTGGTCCCGGGCCAAATCCTGAACTCTGGGCACGGCACTTCCCTGCGTGATGCTCGCTTGAGAAATGTTCCTCAAGTCCACGGCCTCCCGCTGCTTGAACTCCGGCTTTTCTGCCCCGCCACGGCGTGCCTTCAAAGAGACGACTGCTTCGGACTCCAGAAGCTCGAAGCCCTCGCCAAGATTGGTCACCTGGTAGCACTCGCCTTCTGCGGCAGAGACGATACGCCGCAAATCGCCATCGGGATTGTCTCCCACGATGATCGCATCCACCACGGCACCGATGGAGTTGACGGCCTGAAAAGTAGTGATCCCTACACCCTAAACCCTGAACCCTAAACCTCTAAACCCTAAAGAATGTCCGTTGCATGGGGCTTGGGGATGGAGTTGACGGCCTCAAGGGCCGCCTGTGGAGATGCTCCCGAATTGTTCTGCCCATCTGTGAGCACAAGAACACGCAGGTCAACCCTCTTGTCCGCTTCAAAGTATCGATTCAACATCTGTGTGGCTGCGATGATGGACGAATAGATGGCCGTCTGACCCCGCTTCTTCATGTCGTCGACAATAGACTCGAACTTGTCCAAGCTGGGTGTTGCATCCAACAGGAGCTCAACCTGGTTATCGAACTGAAAGAGGCCGAGGTGGCAGCGCCCAGGGCCCATGCTTTCAATCCTATCCCGGAAGGCATAGAACATGGCTTTAACGGCTTCCATGCGTGTGCGCTCTGCCACGGAATCTCGACACTCACCTTTCACGACGTTGAGAGTGACCTCCTTGAAGGGTGTCCCCATCGAACCAGACCGATCAATGCAAATGGCGATGACCTCTTGCACCGGCACTTCCTCTGCTGGGCTCCGCACCTCCTGGTCGGCCTCCGAGCCTTCCTTGGCAGTTTTTTCGCTCTGTCTCTGTCTTTCTGAAGGTGAAGAGAAGGGGGAAGGGGTTTCTCCCACCCCCCCCGCCCCAGCTAGCTCTGTCTCTCTCGCTCTCTCTGCATCCCTCTCTATCCCTCTCTCCTCGCCTCCTCTTCTTCTGGCACGCTAGGATGGTCCCCTCCAGTAAGTGGCAACCTCCGCTTGCACGCGGGGGGCACCGATTACCTTGAGACGTGTCGGTCTCTCATAGGCGGCTCGGGAGATTGATGATACACCTGTTGAGCCGATGGGGCGCAGAGAGACTTGAGAGCTGAATTTAAGTCCGCGAAAACAGTGGCACTGAGAAAGGGCATACCCGCCAGGACTTTCTGAACTCGCCTGCGCCAGGGAGGGGAGGGCTACTTTGCTGTCCAGCTCCGAAAAGTGGTTTGATACCGAGATCTGGCCATGTGTCGCAGGGGACAAACCTTACAGACCTGGCGCGCGGCCGGACGATCGGACAAACGGGTGCATTCGTGTTTCACGAAAGTTTCAAGCACCTCGAACTTTTGGCTGTTTGCTTGACTCTGGCTGTCTGACTAGACCCTCGACACCAATATTGGTTATGTACGACAACCCGCTTCCACTCAATCAACTCAAGCCTAAGGGGAGGGTAAGCAGACCTCCCCACACGCGGTCTCTGTCTCTCTGTCTCTGCATCGCCGGTTCTACTATTCTAAGAGACTTGGCAAGGCTCTTGAGGCTCCACTGGAATGCTACACAGCTCGTACAGTGCCTGGCGGAACTTCTGTGCAGTCACCAACTTCATCCCGACGGACTCGATGATCTGCTCTACCATTGCTGCCTGTGCCAGGCGAAATTCTTCAGCTCTGGAGCAATGAAGAATGTCTGTGATCTTGGCAGATTCTAATTGCCAAGCGACATTCAGCAGCTTGAAGTCTTCCAGGCTTTCTGCATCTGTGAGCTCGATAACCTTCTCAACGTATTTGCCGAGGCCTTTGGCATTCAGCCATCCTGCCACTGACTGGTCCTCAGCCGCAGCGTTCACAACCTCCCACTCTGCCATGGGCGAAGTTTCAAGCGAATTGAAGAGAAGGAGCTGCGCAGCGTGGTCTTCCTACTCTCGAGCCACAGCATACCGAGGCACGCAGTGCGTTCCATGTAAGCTTCTGCCACAAATTCTGACATCTTCTGACGAGCCGGCACAGGCTGCGGGAAGATGCCTTGCTAAAATCCACTACCCTCTGCAGCTGCTCCAAGGTGATGGCGCGATCCTGCAATGGGGGAGAGGAGGGGCGCCGGTACGCAAAAGGATGGCGCGTGAAAGGGTCAGCTGTCCCTAGGTCTCCTCTGATCGGTCGATGTAGCCCTGGAAAGTGAACTCCTGTCCGACAGCAGCGTGTTTGAAGCAACGCCTCCCCAGCTCCCAAAAGCATCTCCTGCTTGAGTTGCTCCAAGTGCTTCTCATCCGAGGTACTGGTGAACGGCAGCTTTGCAAGCCGCTCCACCTGAAACTCCACTCCGCACCGTCGAAAGCCGTGCTGCCATGAGCAGGCCTCCCGTCGTTCCTCCTCTTCCTCTTTTATCTTCTCCTCCATGAGGATCGCCCTGCGAAGCAAGGGGTCGGAGCAGGATGCTCGCTTCGTCTCCCCCAAAAGGCCTGGCCTGTGGTCCGTAAAGAAGACCACGGTCACCGTCCTGCAGCTTCAGGCAAGCGGGGAAGCGGCACACACCCTCATTTCGGAGAGACTGCAAAGAACCTCCACTGCCACATCGCATCCTGCAGCTTCTGCCACACCTCCGAGGCTTCATCCGGGAAATCTGTGCCCCGGGAGTAAATGTCTGTAGGAGCTGCGAGAGCCTCGGCTCCGGTGTTCATAATGACACCATCGATCATGTAGATCCGCCACCCGATCTGAACCTCGAGGCGGCGAGGAGCTGCAATCGGACACAGCTGGAGCAACATTGAGCCGGTTCCGGTCTCCTCGCGTTGAAGCGATAACGTAGCTAACTATGGCGCCGGGACGGATTGAGCTTGGCCGGCAGGGGTCGCCGGAAGCCGAAGCAAAACACCGCTCATACCAAGCGCAACAAGCAGAATGACTTTACTGCTGGTCGTCGCTGTTGCTGTTGCTGCTGCTGGTGCTGCCGTTGCAATTGCAGTTGCTGTTGCCTTTGTTGCTGCTGCTGTCGCTGTTGCTGTTGCTGTTGTTGCTGGTGGTGGTGCCTCCAACGAAACGACAACGGACAAAACACACTATGTCGTTTATATCAGTATTTACGGTGTTTTCCGTCTGTAGGAACACATCCGTATGGCAAGTGATTCCTTAGCTTTGCATCTCGAAAGCACCAACATTGACGGTGTTTCCTCCGCTTCATCCGCCCAGCAATGATGACATCCGCCGGACCAGTGCGTCCATTCCCCAGAGCATCCATTGCCCAATCGTGATGATGTCCGTGAAACCGGTGCATTGCATCCACGGCCCAACCATGATGACACTCGGAACCAGCGCATCCATGGCCAAACCACGATGACGTCCGTGGCGCCAAGGCATCTGTCCTCAGGACCATCCATGGCCCAACCATGAACGCCCGTGGGACCGGTGCAGCCGTTCGGCACTCCATGGCCCAGCCATGACTAAGTAGTAAGCCACATGCAGCGTGGACCGAGAACAGGAACGAAGAGCCACTTTTCTTCTGTGCGCAAAATAGACTGATCGAGTCCACGAAGACAGGAAATCATCGTAAATGTTGATGCTTTCGGCATTTCCAAAGCAAAAGAATGGCAGGCGCACGAAGCCTCGCTAAAACACGCATGAGTGACCGTCGGCGTATCAACTGAACGCAACACCGTACACACCGATATAAACGGCACTTGCTTGTTCATTGCATTGTGTGGTTGGTGGTTAAGTTGCTAGTGGTGGATCTGGAGCTGCGGCCCTTTCAATCCTGTTTTGCAGCTTCTTCCATTCCGCTCTTGCTGCTCTTCATACTCATAAGAATCATAAGCATTGTCACTGAGCGCTTCGGACAACGCACCACATCCGTGGACGAAGTCGCTTGAGATGTCGGACGTGAATCCCTTGACTAACGGGGTGGATGCCCCTGCACGCAGATATTTTGCCGCAGATACACCGAAGCCCTGAAGAAATCAGCACTGGGAGCTCCAAAACTTACGAAACTTCGCAGCGAATTGCCAGAACACAGCGTGTTCCTTTGAGAAGAAAGTCAAGGTCTCGGAAGATCTCAGCTGAGACCTTAGACCCAGACCCCAAGGTCCTTCGCCTGGCCCTTGGCGCCGGTGACGATGAGATTCTGCCACTGGAGACCGTGGCCTCGCTCGCATACGGCGCAGAGCCGCTGTGTTCCAGAGCAAAAGCCCGGCCCCGCCGGGCCCCGGGCCTCCTTTGGCGAATCTGAACTCCAACTTCAGAAGTGTCTGGGGCTTGAGGCCAGCACCTCACAGCTGAGCTGAGCTAAGCTAGTGCTCTAGTGCTCTCGGATAGATGGCTGCAGCTAGGGTGCTGAGCTCCTTTCGCGGAGTGACTAGGCGGCCGGCGGACCTGCACGATGATGGCAGGTCCGTCAAACACCCACGCCAATGTTCCAAATGGGTACGGCCCAATTTCTACACAGCTTTCTTCCGAAGTTCAGACGCATCCCAGTATGCAGAGTGAACCGTTATATCCCTGTTAGGCAGAAGCTTGTTTGCGCGAACAGGTGGGCGACGACCTGGTGGAACCACGCGAGTGGGCTTCATGCGGCGGGTTTTGAGGGTGGCCCCATAGCTGTGGGCATTCCATTCCATTTCAAGCATGGGCACGCCAGCCAGCAGGAAAGAAACTAATCTATGCTCCCGCGGGCTGTTCGATACCGTACGTTCTTCGTGTCTCGTGACCCTGTGGATGCAAAAAAGCTTCTAGGATTCTAGGCTTTGCGATTACAAGCTTGCGCAGCTACAAGCTGGCTACAAGATTCATTGTGCTTCAGTATCCGGTTGTTAGTGGTGCACGGCCTGCCTGAAGTTGCACCGAAACGAAACCGGACGAATAAAGAGTCTAAACGTGCCCATTATGTCCAAGCAGAGGCTCTCGGCTTTATCCACAATGCCTGAGACAGTAGGGGACCATTTCATATCCCAACCCAAGGTCTTGCTTACCATTCAAACCAAACGACTGCACCCGACAGGAACGGAAGGTCACGTTGGGCCTTGGTCTCGTCAAAATATTGAGACCATTTAGTGAGGCTGCCTTCGACTGGCTGGTTCCGACCCTTGGATCAGCATGCAATCTGCACATGAACTCCATGCAACTCACTTGCATGATGCACACCGGTTGCTTCTGGTGTTCGAGGCTGGGGCAATGGGGGGTGGTTGCCTCCTAAGATCAAGGAGGCCGCCGAACGGGAAGCACGCATCCTGAGGCGCGGCAGCTCTGCGACTTGCAGCCTTGCAGGCTGTGCGATGCCGCTGGGCCAGGTCCTCGAAGTCTGCCGAGCGCTTTCCTCACCACCTTCGCTGTTCGCTTCTTTCGGCGTTAGGGCGTGCCGCAAGGCGCAGCTCTTCACCGAGTGCAGCGCATTGGGGGCAGCTTCACAAACCCCGGACGTCCCTACGAGACTCCCCTTTCACAGCCCTGCAGCTGCAGTCACATTGTATTTGCTCGATGTCGAAGCAACAGAAACTTGCACAGTCCAGCCAGTCCAGCAAGAAATCGAACGCCAAAGCCAAAATTTTCTTGCCTCTCTGCCACTCCAAGATACGCTGCGGCAGCAAAGCCCCCAAGGAAGAGACCTTAGCCCTTTTATGCCCATCCAAAGTTCGTGGAGTTTGTGTTCAAACAATGCGAAAGCGGAAGCGTGAAACAATGCGCTCAACAAGTCTGTGCAAACCGTGATTCACGAACGGAGTATAACTTCCGTGGCAAGACTGCCTCGAGCGGGTTTGCACTCATGCGAAAACACGCTTGTACACTGCAAGGGTTCGTCCAGCGTCAACAGCCGTACGGCCTTGATCGTCTGAGTTTGTGCAGCGGATGCTGAGAGATCTCAGGCATGAACGGGTTCCGTTTCTTGGACCCTGGCTTCCTTTGCGCAGGCTAGGGCATCGAGGCGCGCATCCGGTCTGGCGGTTGGCTCAGGACACGCCTCCTTGATAGTTTATTCTGGAATTGGCTCCGTTCGACCGCAGAAGACGGCAAGGCAGTTTCGACAAATTACTACCTCCGGGAGCTTGTTCTTCACTGACTGTTTCGGTTTTTTTGGTTGATACAAGAGCTAAGTTCTATGACGCGAACGGTCGTCGCTCATCGAGGCGGTCGCTCCAATCTGCCACAGCCTTACTGACTGACTCACATGTCTCTGTGCCCAAGAACATTTTCGTGATGGGCTTCCACATGTGTCGCCCACAGAAGCAATGCAACTGACAGGTTTAGGCTGTCAAAACAGCGATACCATCAGCATGGCTAGAAGCAACAACCAACCAAGAGCATCGCAACATCCCGTTAGAAAATCTCCAGAATCTGAGATCAACAACTGGAGCATGAGGGAAACCCTACCTAGCGGACCTAGTGCTTAGCACCAGCCTGACAAATGAATACCATCGATGTTGCGCTTCTGGCGGAGTGGCCCATATTTCTGCCGAATTAATCTGATTCGGTCTTCGCCGTGCCTAGGTCCGAGACCGGCGCATGCATCGCGCCCAGCAGCAATCAAAACACTGAGAAGCATCTTTTTTTTCCCGATGGGCCTACAACGGTCTTGTCGGAATCTGAATTCGAACCAGAACTTCTTCGTTCGATGTTCAAAGCCAAGCTGCTGGGGTGTACGAAGTACGGAACTGCAAAGGGCTCCGGTTGCTCAGGACAAAAACGCTCACAGTTTCCAAGGGCAATGCACGGTACACTTTAGCTCGCAGTCAGCCGCGGAATGACCGGACCTGGCATTCGGCACTCAGACAAATTATACCAGGCTTTCGCGCCCGGCATGGTCTGTGGGGACATAGTCCAGATCACTCCAACGGAGACGTCGGTGACTCAGAAGATTGGGTGGCTCCAGGCCTAATGCCTACAAAGGATATGCGATCACGGCTGCATGCTGGGCCTTGTGACATCCCGTCTTGCCTGAATCGTCAAGAGGCACTGCCTCCTTTGGTCGGATGTCTCACTGGAAGGCGGCGCCGGCAGCTCTTGGAGCGATCGGTGCAAGCGCGACTCAATGGGATGCTTCGGTACAAAGCGACGCAGAGGTTTCATTCAAAGCGCTCAACAGAACCCAGTCCTGGTGGTAAGTGCTTCCCATTAACCACTACAGCGAGCCTTTGGGGGCTCTTGATGCGCCTGCGCTACGAAATGACCGGGCTAAATGCAACTCTGCTCGAGCCATCCGGCTGCAAGAGGTTGAAGCGGGTTCTGTCTCCCTCGGCTGCTGCTCTGCAACATCAGCTAGCAACGATGGCGATGCTTTCTTCGTTCATGTAGCCCGTGCGTGCTCTTGCCATGATGATGAATTAGTACAGTACACAGACTGCTCGACGACCCGTGTCCGTCTCAGACATCCGGAGTGGGCCGTTGGGGCAGGAGCGTAGTTGCATCAGGCACATATGCAGATCTCCTGTCAGCAAAAAGCTCGCTGCGAGGCCTACGACTGTTAGCAGTTTTCTAAACCTCAGCTGATTTTTCCTGAAGTCTTACCACCTTAAAGCCTCATCTACTCGCAATACCCTTTGTGCCATACCACAACAACGTGAGCTTCCTTCGAATGCCCGAAATGTGCTGCCTCGACACATGTTGCTCGGCAACGACTGGCGGAGCATTCCTCACGGTGTCCGCAGACCATGCCACGATGCGTTCCTCAATCATGGGATGCTCTTAATGGCTTAACGTCGAGGCGTGACTGCTGCATACTGCCGCAAGTGGTGGTTGTGGCTGTCCTGAGACCTCTTCTGCAGGTTTGCCAATACCTGCGACGGCAATTGATGCTCTTCGCAGACGGCTCTTACACGCTGCATGAGAATCGCTGTTGCTCTCACAGGCTGGTGACCGTGATTTGCTGTGGGTCTAGATAAAGCATTGATCCGATCTTATCCGAACCTCATGTCGCCTATTGTCACATGCGCAAGCGGTCCTCACGCTGGCAAATCATTCGAGCACGCAGTTCGGCATAGAACCCTGGCCATGTCAGTCCAATTGGAACACAAGGTCTTTGCTTGCCGGAACAAGCAAACAAAGAAGACCGGAGCCTTCTGTGTTGAAGCGGCTGTCATCCGCATGTACTGTGAACAGTTGTAACATGGCTGCAGCCACCGCTACATGTAAGGAACCTCCCTGTCATGTTGGTGCGGTGCGGTCGGCATGGTCGTCCATGCAAGCTAAAGACTAGTCGAAGCGCAAAGGCATCCAAGAACATCCTCGCTTGCCCTTGAGCCATCAGCAAGTCACAGCTGGCACAGTGAGAGGCCACAGTCCAGAGGAGCCAAAACATTCCGCACAAAGGAATATTACAATGCTGACAGGCTGGCGTCATGCAGAACTCAACACCGCGAAATGTGAAAGCGTCCGGTTGCGTGCATGGCCCATAAGTTACCGATTGAAACTCAAAACTGCTGACCTTCTTGTCCGCATCACCCGTAGGTGTGCCGGGCCGTTCAAACATGTTCAAATGTTTGTCAGCCACATGAATTCGTGTTGGGCACATTGGCCAACTTGCAACTTTGAGTGTTCTGGGAGATGCTGTCTACCATGACCGACGTTTTTCGGACTTGGCAGGGACATGTGTGGTAGCACGCGAGCAGCACAGCAGTGGCGATGACATGGCACATTTCGCAAGGCAACACAGAACCCAGCCTCTGGAGCTCGGATAACTGTTCCAACTCCACCCATTCCATTTCTGATCTTCTTTCTCCCNGCAAGGCAACACAGAACCCAGCCTCTGGAGCTCGGATAACTGTTCCAACTCCACCCATTCCATTTCTGATCTTCTTTCTCCCATGTTCGCTGAGACCCTGAGCCTTGTTCTTTGGATCCTCTCCAAGCGTCTTTTGCCCATCCGTCACCTTGATCACCTTCGGCTCCCATTCGCTGGCAAAAAGTCCCGATCTGGCTGCTGAGAAGACCCATGTTGCCCTCGATTCGCAGGAAAACACCGTCTGTCACGGCACGCTCCTCGACCACGGTGAAGCGCTCACCTTCCCTGAGGTAGCCTGCGATGTCTCTTCTTGCGTAGTATGGGAGTACGGGCCTTGGCGGATATCCATCCCCCCGGATCTCGTACATTTCCATCTTGTTGTGTAGCCTTGGACGGGCTTCCGGGCACGGCTTCTGGGCTTCCGCTGCTGTGCGCTGTGCCACCATGCCATACACTTCTTGGAGAGCTGCCGCGCAAGCCTTCTCGATTCATTGCCGTTCAGGTAGTTCAGGTGCTGCGGCGGCTTCTCCAGCTGCTTGGCCGTCGGCGGTGACTCTGGCTGATCAATGGGAACCTCGCAAGTCTCGCGACTCTGGCGAGCGTTGTCCTTCAAATCATGCACCTCCTTTTTGAGGGATTGATAATCCAGCATCAACTGCAGCGGGTCAGTGGGTCAGCTTTATCTCGCCCTGCATCTTTGCGATCTCGCGGTTTTTCTCGTGGACCTGAGACCCAAGGCTACGACTACCGCGTCGCGCAAAGAATCAAACATGTTCCTCACCTCTTCGGCAGTCATGGCCTCGGCATCCGCACCTAGGAAGGCAGGTTCGGTTCGGGATGACCTGATGCGGCCGAACTTTGAACCCGGCTGCGGTCGCACGGCAGAGCTTCAGAACGGACAAGAATTGCCGCTCTCCATGCTGACACCAGGTATGGGTCCTTATGATGCTGGTAAAGGACAAGCCTTCAAGACTCACCTACAAGTAACAGAAAGGTGCAGCGAAACACCACGAAACAGCGTCTTGGCGGAAGCCTGAGAGCCACTTTTCGCGACGTGAATGTGCCAGTGCAAACAGCTTGGCTTTGCAGGCCCAATCTGTGGCAAGCTTGTGGCAATTGCAAAGCATGCGTTGACATATTGTTCTGGCCTGAAGGTGCAGACTAGGTGATTGCTCTCCACAATGTCTGTAACTGCCCGTGTCGAACAGCACATTCGACTCAGAAGGGCTGGCTGAAACTAACTATGAGTGAAACGGGAATTGTCAAGTGCACCTGGCATCCGCTGGCGTGGCTTCGTTGGGTTTGTAGTGTTGCAGATGTGTCAGCAGGCCAGCCGACCCTGTGACGAGGTTGTTGCGAAGGCTTTGCCTTCTGTAATTATGCAGCCGCCGTGGCAAAATGGCTTCTTTGCTCGCTTTTGCAACACTCCCAATAGCTGGACTGAACCTGAGCCACGAACACGACGGAGGGGAGTTCCTCAGCTCTGGTCATCCTGTGTCGTCCTCATCCCACTCACCTTCTGGCTCCGTCTCGCCATCCTCCTTCAGGTTACGTCAGGGACTTTACACCTGCAATCGCGACCAGTAGAAGCTCCTTGTCGCTGTCCTCATCTCCGTCCTCAAAGGCTGACTTGCGGGCAGTGCGGGCAGATAGCTGTCAGAGCGGCCACCATGCGGCTCCTCGTCCTCCTCCATGCTTCCTGCCTCGTCTTCTTCGTCCTCGCAGAGAAAGACTCCAAGTCTAAGGGTTGAGGACTTAGTGGTTGAATTGGCCCACCTCCCCCTCTTCCTCGTCCGTCTCCTCTTCGTCCTTGCAAAGACTGTGTACCAGAAAGCAAAGATTATGTAGACACACAACCTGCGGACATGCCTCCTCCTGCGCATTTGGGTTGGCACCTACGTGCATCACAACTCGAAGACTCGTGAAGATCGCTCCGAGCCGGCCTTGAGCAAGCGCTTCGCAAACGATGTCCAACTCTGGCTCGCGCTCTTCGGTGTGAGCCTGCGACTGCTGAGAATTCGGACTCTGCCTGGGCCCTGGGCCCTGGAGCTCCCGAGATCTCCCGAGCTCCAAGCCTCTCGCAGCTCCATGAGAAGTCGACGAGTTGCTGCAGCAGCCTCGAGCCTCTTGAATTCCTCCTCACCGAGGTGATCCTGGCAGGCCAAGGGCCAAGGGTTTTCTTCCTACAGAAGCTGCCGGCTTTCATATCATAGAACGCGAGGGCCTGCAAGAGGCTGGTGATCTCCTCCTGCCGCAGGGCATGCTGCGGCATGTATCTTCAGCTGATCTAAATGACGAAGCAAGGCAGAGGCGACCTTGGCCGAGTGGTCACGGCACCGCTGCAAGGCAACCAGAACGTCAGCGTCGATTTCCTAACAGCTTGCTGCGAGGCAGCGGCTTTCCTACAAGTACCACGCCCTATGCTCCACATGACGGGGATATTGTCGTGGTCACGCCTCATCGTGCGAGGCATTTCGCACAATGGCCTCTGCTGCCGAAACAGCGCCAATCTGCACCCACATCCAGAGAGGGCACCGGAGTCGCTTGTCCTGTCTCATTCCACGGTGACGGCTGATGCGATCGCACGAGGCTCGGAGGCTCTGAGGCCTTTCCAATCAAAGGCTGCAGCACATCTTCGAGTGCGTGCCGGACCTAACAATTCTGGGAACCTCAGACCTCTGCTCTCAGCAACGAGCAGTCCAAGCCTTACTGCTCGAGATCGTCTTGAGCTCGTCAAGGCAGTCCGAAGAGACTTTGGCCCCATGCTGGCCTCGTACGACTTCTACAGTCTCTTCCACACGTGCCGCGCGATGGCATCCCAGCTAGGGGTCTCCCGTCGAAAAACATTGGAGGCAGGTGTGCGAATCGAATGCTTCAATAACTCAGTAGATCAGCAAAAAGTCCTTCACTCCGACGTCTGAGCTTCAGACATAAAGCTGCCACACCGTTCACGCAGCGACTCTGCAATGCTGAGAGGAGAGGCGTATCGTTTCCAATATCAGCGTTCACCTGGTCATGCCAGGCGGCTGGCAAACAAGCAAGGGAACCGATTGAAACGTGGCCTGCGCCTTTGCTTCCACAAGCGCTGCAACTGCTTTCTGCATCGTGTCCTCAGCAAGATTCGAGCTGGGCTGTGAAAGACGTGATGCTTTCCACTCGCGTCTACTCTAGCATTTGTGCCAGTTGCTCTCTCCTGGGATACGTGGCCAAAGCCTTTTTGCGTGCGGTGGCCTACATGTGGCTTCAGAGACTGGGCACTCTAACACACAAATCAAGATTGCATCCAGGATATCCCGTGAAAACCTACGAGTCGTGTTGGCAGGGAGTCGCACTGGGCTATGCTGGGCTGTGCAGTGGCCATCACTTTAGAGTTTAGAACAGTAGCACCTCGCTCATCCCACTACACTGAAACAGGGTGCAAGCCTGCAGGAAGGAACCGAGTCTGAAACTATGCTGCCAGAGCACGCGAGGCTTCTCGCATGCAACCAGTAGCACTTTCTGGTACTGGTGCACCACCCAACATCGCATAGTTCTGAACGTGCTAAGGCGAGGCTCCGATGCCACGTGCAGATTTGTTACCAGCAGCTGCAATGCAGAGAGGGAGTAGCTGCCCTGGGTGAATCACAGACTCATGGACTCATAGACATTTAAGCCAGAGCTCGCTGCACAAGACTGCACAAGCCAAGCGAAGCGACTTCCTGGAAATCAGGACCATCTTCTGCCTCCTCTTCCTTCCACAGGACGCGAGAAGCAGGTACTAGTAGCAAACTTGACTGCGCAATTGCAACGGCCTGGGCATTTGGATCTGCATGCAGCTCCAAGCTGTTCTGCACGATGATCAGATTCACCTGCGAACATGTCGTTAGTTCCGCTCGGTTGAACATGTAACGTAGCGTTAACGTCATGCACTGATCCAGCGGCTGCTCAGAGTCAATCTCGCAACCGGGTCACATCACGCTGGTCATCGAAAGCTTCACGGAGTTCCTGACACTCATCCTCTATTCATCTCTATTCTCTCGTTCTTACCTCTGCTGCGGAAGTTTTAGGAGACGTCTGGCTTGGCTTCAGGATGTTCTGTGCACAATGTCCTGCAGCAGCCGACGAGTGGCTGCTTCTGTCTGCAGCCTGGAGAACTCCTGAAAGGAAAGGATGGGATCGCCCTGCCGGATTTCTAAAACTTCTGCGAGGCCATGCCTCCTCGCCACATTTGTGCTGAAGGAGGTCCTATCGAATCTTCAGAGTTGCACAACACATGAAACCTGCATCGGATCAAGTCGTTCAGCTGAAGCCAGTGGCGGGCAAGCAGATAAAGGCAGTAGAGAGGGAGGGAGGGCCAGGGAGGGGAGCTGGAGCGAGAAGAGAGAGAGAGAGAGAGCTGCAAGTGCTCTCCTGGATTTGCGACATGGACTCATTCACACGACATCTTTGCAGGCTGATGACATCCTCCACCGATACCTCCAACTGCACAGAACGCAGACCACTGAATGACGGCGTGGTAGCGCTAGCCTCGTGTGCCCTCTGAGCCTCCCTGAGCTTCCGGCTGCCTCGTCACTGCTTCGTAGGAGTGCTTCGACTGCTGCGACCGAACCTGCGGAAAGAGGTGAGGCCGAAGCGGAAGTCTCAGAACCGCTGCTTCCACTCTGAGTGCCGGGGCCATGCTCCACCCAGGTCCACAGCGGAAGCGGTGCCAGGCCACGACCACAGCCACGCAATACGGGCCGCAGAAGTTCCTGCGCTTTTGCACTCGTCCGGCCACTACAACCAAAGTGTCCGACATAAAGAGGAGAAGCAGCGCGGCCTCGACGTGGAGCCGGCGTGAGTCTTCCGACAAACAGCTGACCTACATCGTCGCACAGCCACGCGGCCATTGTATGCGTATTGTACCAAAATCCGGCGCATCGAAGCCCCTTCTTTGGAATGCCGTGACGCAAGAAAGCAGGGGTTTGGCAAACAACAATGCAACTCACAACAGCGGGTACTGGCAGCGATTCGAAACGGTGTTGCAAGCATGTTCCGACAAGAATCCGGTTCAATGACCCTCCCCGTTACTTCCCAGGCCACCCTGACCATCAACAAAGTTTGGCCATATTTTCTCCAACTCCTCCCGCTGCCATTGCAAAAGCACGGTTTTTGCAAGCGTCCTGCTCAAGCAGTCTCCCTAGAGTCCCGAGAAGAGCTGGGTCTACCACCAATCTCGCCAACAGTTTTCGAATTGAAACTCTCAGCTGCTGACCTTCTCTTCCGCATCACCTGTAGGTGTGCCGTGCCGTTCAAATGCTGGTCAGCCAAATGAATTCAATTCGTGTTGGGCACATTGGCCAACTTGCCACTTCAAGTCATTCCAAGAAAAAACACCTGCGACCCCAGCGGAGAAGAGAACCACTATGCCACAGTAGTTCTCGGCAGCACTCGAGCAGCACAGCAGTGGCGATGACATGGCACATTTCGCAAGGCAACACAGAACCCAGCCTCTGGAGCTCGGATAACTGTTCCAACTCCACCCATTCCATTTCTGATCTTCTTTCTCCCNGCAAGGCAACACAGAACCCAGCCTCTGGAGCTCGGATAACTGTTCCAACTCCACCCATTCCATTTCTGATCTTCTTTCTCCCATGTTCGCTGAGACCCTGAGCCTTGTTCTTTGGATCCCCTCCAAGTGCCTTTTGCCCATCCGTCACCTTGATCAGCTTCGGCTCCCATTCGCTGGCAAAAGGTCCCCGATCTGGCTGCTGAGAGGACCCAGCCCGTGTTGCCCTCGATTCGCAGGAAAACACCGTCTGTCACGGCACGCTCCTCGACCACGGTGAAGCACTCACCTTCCCTGAGGTAACCTGCGATGTCTCTTCTTGCGTAGTACGGGCCTTGGCGGATGTCCAAACCCCCGGATCTCGTACACTTCCATCTTGGCTGTTACTGCGATGTTTCTAATTAGAAAGCATCGCAGTTACAGCCAAGATGGAAGTGTACGAGATCCGGGGGCAAGGCACCACCGACGTTGCTCTATAATAGTCTATTGAGTCTATTGTCGAGCAACGTCGGTGGTGCCTCTGGGCACGGCTTATGGGGTTGCTGCGCGCTGCGCCACCGTACCATACACTTCTTTGAGAGCTGCACGGGCAAGCCTTCTCGATTCCTTGCCGTTCAGGCAGTTCAGGTGCTGCGGCGGCTTTTCCAGCTGCTTGGCTGTCAGCGGTGCCTCTGGCTGAGAAATGAGAACCTCGCAAGACTCACGACTCTTGTGAACGTTGTCCGGCAAATCATGCACCTCCTTCTTGAGGACAACGAGATCAAGAGCTTGCGGTCGGAGCACCGCAAGCTCTCGATCTCGTCGTCGCGCTTGCGCAAGGCTGCGACTCCCGCGTCGCGCAAAGAATCGAAGATCTTCCTCACAGCAGCCGTGAGGAAGATCTTCGATTCTTTGCGCGACGCGGTGGTCGCAGCCTATCCGCCTTGGAAGGCAGGTTCGAGATGACCTGATGCAGCCGAGCCTTGAACCCGGCTGCGGTCGCTTTGCAGAGCCTTCGGACCGGAGATTCCACTCAAACCTTCGACAAGAATGTTTACCAGTTTACCACTCCTGCATTCAACAGGCTTGAACTCTTCAGTACGATACCTCCTTCTCCAAGCTTCGAGTAGTGCAAGAAAAGCCTCGTCCAGAATCTCCGTTGCGATCCGTGGTGCAGGCGAAGCAGGGCCTCTCCGAGTAGGGAGTTTGGATTGAGTGCAGGCTTTCAAGGGATCTATAAGGCCATCTGCGGCCAAGCCTTCAGCGCTAGCCTTCGCCAGGACCTGAGAGCTGTTCTCGAAGCACCAAGACGGTCACGCAAGGCAAGGCGGCAAGGCGTCCCCCGGGCCCCGCCTCGAGCGCCGTCATGTTTCGGTGCCGCAGAGCCACCCTCGGCAGGGCGTGTGGTCACGGATGTTCACGGACACCTTCCTTCGATGCAGGGGGTCGACTGCCAAACATGCTTTTAAGATGCGGGCAGGAGCGGGGTCGCTCCATCATCCACCTTTCGAAAGCTTGTTCCTTCTTGCGCTGAGTCGTGATGCGCGGTCTTGCCAGCCTCCGTTTCCAGATCTGCCCGCGCCTGCAGAGTGCTGAGGCTCACAAGCGACAAGCCAGCAGCAAGGATCCCTGGAGCCTCAAGCAAAGCTTCGATGCCCTTCGTCACAGATTCAGTGCTGGAGCGATAGCACATGGCCTCAAAATAGTCAGAAATCACCCGGAATCCGTTGCCCCCCCGTCTTCGCCCAAAAAGGAGGAGGGAAGACGAGAAAAGGAGCTATGACGCGCTCTGACGAGCTCACGGCCAGCAGCGCCAACCCGGTCAGCCCCAGAGCTTCGTCTTCGGCAGCCTCCTGAAGCACACTGAGACCTCTGAGCACTAAACCTCTGAACTCTGAAGCTTCGACTGCTCTCTGCCTGTGCAAGAGAAAGAGATGAGACCCCATATTCTTCCTCATCTGCTTTGTCACAATGTCACATGGTACCTCCTTCTCTCTGGCATTCGGATCAGCGCCGTTCTGCAAGGCCTCTCCGTATCGAAGCTTGGACAACATCCAGTCCTGAATATTTTGGGGGTAAAGTGGGACCACGGCCTCCTGGATGATGGACACCTCAATGTCACGCTCCTCGCATCGACGGTGCAGGCTTCGCTCTTCGCTTGTCCAGGCAAGCAAGCCGTGCAGTATGTTGCTCTGAGGCAGGCCTCATCAAGAGCCTCGCATTCAGAGAGCTTGTGACTATTCGTGGCTCTTACATTCGATCGAGGCATCCATGAACCTAGCGGAACTCCGGAAAGCGTGCCTGACGAACTTCCATCAACATGCGTCGCGTGGCTGAAAATGTGTGCATCTTCTGGAACTGCTCCTGCCAGTATTTGTAGCATGTTCAAACGGCCGTGGTGCTCGTCAAAGACATCAACGACTTTCGCATTGCGTGCAGGCCGAGATTTTTTGCTCAAGCTGCAGTCTCGCAGGGCCAGACTGCTTACGCCGATCTAGTCGCCTCGCCTCACGGAAGGCAGACCAGAATAGAGCAAGAAGTTCACTTAGCCCAGATCCCTGCAGGCAAGACGCGGAAGCCGCGACAGGAGCTTCTTGGCCTCCACTAAACGACGCCAAACACAGCCCCCATACGAGTCTTTAAGGAGTTGGCCTCAAGCACGCCCAGGCGCCTGCAGCTTGAGCAGGCCTAGCTCTGAGCAGAGCTCCTCCTCGGAGAGCTCCGCGAGCATTGGCCCGTCCACCGCATTCTCCTCGGCTCACCCAGAGCAGAGCCAGCAGAGCAGTTTCTGTTTTGCTCTCGATTTCATGTGCCCTCTGCTTCAAGGGAGTCCTTGAACTTGTCGCCGGTGTGTCCTTAGTGGCAGGGATCTCGATTCGCATGGGCCGCTTGGCTGAACTGAGCACACCGGCCGAGTCCCAGAAAGTCAAGGAATTGAAGCACCTTACTTTCGTTTGGTCGCCATCTACAGAGCATCACTCTTATCTACGATTGGCCGCCTGCTCCATGGACCACTCTGCCGGTGGACCAGGCGGGCACTCTGCAACCTGCACGGGCTGCAGCGATATGATCGATATGCTCTGCGTGAGGCTCCGCTAGGGACGGCAAGGCATGCCAGGCCTTTTGAGCTTTCTCCTGTTTCACTTCGCTGTCAGGAACCAAGCGTGCCTTTGGCACAGACACCTTCGATAAGGTCAGAGTCAACTGGCAACGTGCAAGGCCTCTCGGCAACCTGCCTCCGAAATGGAAAGCGAGTCGTCGTAGCCTGGACAGCATAGCCGCCGTGTGAATGCAGGACGTTCTTCCAGAGTCTGTACCGTTGCAGTCAAGGCAAGCAGATCATGACTTTCACCCTGTGATTTTCTGACGCGCCTTTGCCACGTGTCAGCGGAATATGCTTCTGCCTTGCATGCTAGGGAATGTTAGAACTGCGAATAACAGGACAAGCAACTAGCACTCTGTAGCTCCATTTGTCCCAGCTTGCTTCAGGCTTTGCACCTCTAAACCGCCGCCTGACCATCAACAAAGAAGAGGGTGGCTGCTGGGGACAAGATGCTGTCGAACATCCGGCTTGTAGTCAGCTTGCCAGGCTTCGCCCTCATCATTGGCCTTGGATGGCGACGCCCCCGCGGACGGACTAAACTTGCCTGGCCAAGCTTGCTTCTGAAAGCCTTTCTTGCAGCCGGAGAGTCGGCCTCTGCGTCCAAGAACGCGAGCATTGACTGCAGCGACTTCGGGGGTGCTTCATCACCTCAGGCTCTCCGGGGCAGCTTTTTGATGCTGTGGGTTCGGCTTGGCCCTGGGGAGTCTGAGTGGGAGCCTTCGTCAAGACGACGAACCGTGAAGGCAGTGCCTGGGGAGCTGCCGTCCAATCCCATTCAGGGTTTCCAGAGCTCACCTGCCTCCCACCACCATCTCTGCTTCTCTCGGCAGCGTCTCTTTTGGAAACGTCTCCTTCGGCGGCCTTCTGCCACCCTGAGCTTGCAAGTGAAGCCGTCGGCGATTGCGGCCAGCGTTTGCGGAGGGCTGTGCCACGAAATGCTGCAGAGCTTCCAACTCGCTCATAGCCTTCTTTCGAGCTGCGACTGCAGCCGCGAGGCTCTCTCGCGTCGAGTCGCTTGGTCTCAAAGGCCGTCCTGGTCCTGGCAATAGGCAAAGATTTAAAGAGAAAACACAAGGCACAAGGCACCCCGGCTCCACGCCTCCGGCAAGGGGCTTCTTGGCCGTGGCTGCCTGGTGTCTCTTTACTCGTATTTTTTTTTAGGCTCGCACAGGACTCTGCAAAGCTTTGTGCCAGGCGCGGGCGACGTCGGGCTTGAGGAGCTTTGGCCATCGCAACCGGGTGGGTGGGACGTTTTGCACAGCCTCGCGAATCCGCCGAGTGGCCGGCTCAGGCAGTGCCGGGCGGCTCCGAGCCACCGGCATTCCCCAAGACGTTTATGTCGTAGGCGCCTGGGTGAACCGATGCGTTGTCAATGCCCTGCCAGCTTTTCCAGTGATTTCGACAGCTCCATGGGACCGAGGCGCCATTCCGGTTGCGGTGCAACACAGTCGCCTCGATCCAGCCGTCGTTGGAGCAGTCATCCTCAGCTCGGGATCAGGCTCACAAGCAAGGTCATTTAGAGATGTTTTTAGGGGAAGACCTTGCACACTGAGATGGCCTGCTTGCCTTGCCGAGTTGCGTAGTCGACGACTGCGCCAACATGAAACACTGGATCCTCCTGCTGTGTCTTTGGGTTCGCCTTGCAGGTATGGGACTTGGAGCAACGTGGGGAGCAGCGCCAGTTACTCCTCTCTTCACAGCGAAGCAGACATGCGAGCCACCTTCGCAGACTCACCAGCTTGTGGCATTGCCTTTGTCATCCCAAACGTTGAGGGAAGCAACTGTGGCTCACACCAGTTTGCTCTCCACGGTGTCAACATCAGGGGTGTGTCTAAAAAGGCAAGAAGCTCCACTCAGAGACGTGTGCTTCAGCGTCCTGGGCGGCGCCTGGCCGTTGGGCCACCGAATCTTCGTGGCAGGCACCTGGGGCTCGACGTCCAAGTCCTTGGCCAAGAATCGCGCAAAAACTAAAACGCTTGACAAAACATGGCAACCAAGCTGTGGCCACGGTCAGTGTCTCGTCGACCGTGCTAGTGCCGTTTACCTGAGGTCGGCTCAAAGATTCCATTGCGAACCCGATGAAGGATCTTCGCCGGGACCCATCGACCTTGCGCGCCGGTCATTCTTGGCTGGGTCGGTGAAAATGGTCACGTGCCTGTGCTTGCCTAAATCGCCTGCTGTCAACTTCACTCCTAAGAGCTACATGAGCGGTGTTCAAAACCCTTCGGTCATGCTGTTCTAAGAAGATGGTGCCATCGCGGAAGCTATCGCAATGCTGACGGTTCGTGCGCCGGCGTTCTCGGCATTCACCGACGCGCCACTGCCGGGCACCGAACCCCAGCTGACGCGGACCAGCCAATCTTAACGTTTATATAAACTCCCACAGTGAAGGGTTTTGAACGCTGCTCACATGTTGACAGCTTAACAGAGGCTCTTTTCAAAACAAAGCTGAGCAGCCGTTTGAAAAGCGATCGAACTCGACCATGGCCCCATCAGGGTAGTCCAGCACAATTGCTTGCGATGGCTGCCTTTGGGCCTTCTGTGTAACTTCCTTTGCCCTCGAGCCCCCAGTGAGGAAACCAGGTCTGAGAGTCGTAGACTTTGGAGCCTCCGGTGGGCTGTTTTGGGTTTCTCGAGCTGTGCTCGGAGGAGCAGGAGAGGCTGGAGGGGCTGGAGGGGCTGGCTGGGTAGCTGCGCTCGGTTGGGACATCGCAGGTGCCGGCGCTTCCTGCTGGTTGTACCCGGGATGCGGCGCGCTGTTGTTCATCCCGCTGGCGAGGCTCTTCAAAATGTCCTCCTTCGAGCGTATGTACCTGGCAACATCTTGTTGAGCTACATTTCCGTCCCAATGCACAGAACAAGGAAACCACTCAATAAGAACATTGTCCCTATCAACAGAAAAATCCTGGCTTGAGCGACTGCTACGAGTAAAGTTTGTACAACCCTCGTCATAAGTCGAACTTCTAATCAGTGCCATGCCACACTTCGTTCCAACGCCACCTCTTGTTCTCTTCCCTCTTCAGCACCTGGGAGCTTCAGAAAATCGGGGACCTAGAATAGAGAATATAGAACTCAAAAAGCGGCTCCTATAGTCTACCCTGTACAGTAGACTCAGTAGGACCCCAAAACGGGACCGAGCTTTCGGAAACTCCAGCCTTCTGGCCATCCTCCAAGACGAGGGCGGCACTCTCTTCGGCAACTTGTCGAGGCAGGGGCCTGGAAGCTGCTGCATCTTCCATGGACGTGTCGGTGATGCTTTTAAGGAAGTCAAACATCTGGTAAGATCTCCCGAAATATCGATAAACTATGGCTATGAGAACAAGAGATGGAGATAGAGATAGCGACAGAGATAGCTCATAGCGAGATTGCAAAGCTCGCTGCCAAGCCACTCGTCGATCAGCAAGAGGCTCGGGGGAGTTCCAGCCTTGCACAGAGACCATGCGCACTCTCCACCACAAGTGCAAAAGCGACTGGCAGACCTTTTGGGCCATGGTAGATGAACAAACGAGGTGGATTGGCGCTCAAAATTGCCCGCCTCAGTTTCCCAACCGTCCCTGCCCCGGTCTCCTGCGCTCTTGCCTGTGATGATTATGCGTTCTTCGTGTGTAAACCTAGACGTAGCCCGTGCCCTTGAGCACGACGTGTTTTGAGACGAGTCACTGAACCGACATGTCAAACCGTAAAGTCAAACCCGCTCGACACCGCGTATGTCTTGCCTTCAGCTGAAAACACCAGTCTTTCTGGTCTTGTTGTTGTGTTCGATGAAAATACATGCCTTGGACCTGGTTTGTTTGCCGGATCGCACAGCAGCTGTGCGGTGCTTCTCTTTCGATTCTTGCTGACAAGGCAACAAGCTTCGAGCCCAACTTTTTCGAAACAGAACGAAGGTCAAGCGGAGCAGTCTGCAACCTACCGGACAAGGGAAGGTGCAGGGCGGCCACCAATCGCAGTCAAAACCCGATCAGGCATATGGCATGGCCCTTCAAGAGTTCTCATCCTCGCCGAGCAGCATTCGGCTCCGCCGTGCCATCGGCGATCCACTGTGTTTCGGCAGGCCATGGTCCAGCATGTTCTTTCACGCTGTAGACCCATCCTGTCGCACCGGCTCTTGTAGCCCTCGCAGCACAGCTACTCGCACACTCCAGCCTGTGGTTTTGTAGATGCTGTTCATCTTCCAGAACCTGTGCAGCCGGGCCATTTGGGCCAAGGGCCATGCTTGCAAGCAAACCCGGGCGCAGATGGCTTCTATGCTGGTTCTGGCACCGTTTGCATGACGCTCGAAAAAACCTTGCTGTTGCTTCTTCGAAAACATGACCAGGTTAGAGCGATTGTCTCTGACAGCCTTCACTACTTCGAGGCTGATTTCTGCGTGGCATGGAAGGAGTGGGCCCTGTCTGCCCACGTTGTCCGCGGCGTGCCCACACACGGGTGCATCCTAAAGCCTCTTCTGCTCTCTCGGTTTCACCTCGGGGTGTCCCCGAGCTGCTCTACTGACATCCCCTTGTTTGGAGTCTGTCAATGCAGCAGGTAAAGTCTGACATGTTTGTGAGGATCTGGTGCAATCAACCTCCACAACTGGTCAGCCACAGCCACACATCCGAAGACACATACAAAACAGCTTCCAAACATCAGGTCAAGGATCTTGTTGAAGTAGATCACTGCGCCATTGTCCGCCTTGAACATTGGCTTGCCCTGGTGTAAGCCACAGTATCGGTAATCCCGATTGCAGGCATGTATGCCGGCACCAGAAGCCCGCAGAGAAACCAGGCAAACTCGTCTCTCCTTCTTGGGTGCAGTTTCCTCGGCTTGTCAATAAACTCGCTGGCCCTCAGATTGACTTCTTTGCATCCCAGGTTCTCTGGCCGGCATGGCTTGCATGGCCTGACCAGGAAGGGTCTGGAGCACTCGCATCGCTTGCACACAAGTCAGGCAAAAGAAAGTGCACGCGCGCGCACCTGCGGTTGGGCCGCCTCGGATCTATCCAGCGCAGTGACATCCTGAGATTCTGACCGCGCTCACAAAACTGATGCATGCAGATCAGGTCCAGATTCCCATTCATTCCTCATCCCGTTTTGCTCAGCATTCTTGGCAGAGTCTGCCAAGAGCCGGATGTTCTGCCAAGTGGGCAGATTTGCTGGCTTGTCTGGTGCGCTCTGCTGCACAGAACCCCGACTTTCATCAGACAAGGCGCCCGAGATATCGGTCTGCGCTGCATCCCATCTGTCTCCAGTAGGGCATCCAAATCCGGCACCTACGGTGGGGTATCTCTCTTTAGTCTTTAATTTAGTGCAATGCAGACGCCAAAAAAGCTGTCCAGCTAGCCTTCTCATCCCGTGTGGCCCCAGTCATAGCCCACAGATCTGCGGCCTTTTGTTGCCAGCAGACTTCCGCCACATCGCGGGGCTCGGGCTCCGTGGCATCCAGCGGTATGCGGTTCCTCGCGCAATGAAGCTTCCTACGACCTTCGATCTGGAGCATTTCCACAAGGGCTTATTTGGTGGAATCTTCCGTCTTAGTACCGTCTTAGCATCAACAAACTTCGGTGCGAATCGGCGCGCCTGCGGAGCAGCTTAGAGACCTCCCTTGCTTATGCCAAGCGTCCGGTTGAAGAGCCCGGAGCCCGCCATGTTGGCATGTGGCAGATCTTGGGTACTACTTATGCATGCATGGTTAGAGAGGTTCCTGGAAGCCGCCGTTTGTGGATGTTGTTGGCTTTGAAAATTGCTTGCTCTGTCTTCCACGTGGATTCCCAAGACAGAACCATGCAATGATTCTCAGTTTGCTTACATTGGCTTGCATAGCTTCAGCGGAGATAGCTGTCCTAACCTGATGCGTCGTGAAGCATAATTTGGCTACAGCAGCTTGAGCAAGCGCGAATTGGCTGACGTCAAAAGTCCGGCATGCAAAGACTGGGGCTGGCTTGGGCGCGATCCGGAGGCACGAGCGGCTTTGCAAAAGAGCTAGTGAAGACTTCGAAAGTTGACGCTGCTGAACACGTACGTCTAGCTGCCGACCTTCTGTTTCTAGTGGGATCGGAGTAAGTGGTTTTAAAATTTTTGATAGAGTCCAAGTACCCTGCCCATGTTGTGACCATGACCGACTTTGCCCCTTCCAACACACCCAAGCCACGGGTGGATGAACTGAACGGAAAAGCCAAGCGACAAGGGTTGAGGAGGTGAGGCTTCGGAAAGGTAAATACCACCCTGGCCAACCTTGAGCTGAGTATAGCTGAGGCAACTACAGTACCTCATGATTCCATGTTGTGCCGGGCCACCGTGACATTCAAACCAAGCTTAGGTTACCCTGCTTGTTCCAAGTTAGGCTAAACCGCTTGCACTTGCCATTGCATGAAATCCAAGAATGCAACAAGAGCACAGCGCTCCTCGCCGACATGCTCTCGAAGATGCTCAGCAATCTGCTTGCGACCTGGCTCGTGGGCCAAGAAACAGTGAGGGCCATGTCTTTTATCCAGGCTTCGCACTGTCGTCGTCGCCGCCTTGGCTAGCGCTGGTCTGTACTTGCACGGTTGCGACATGCGCTGCGGTGCCAGGCTGCAGATTTCAGCAACGCTGCCAAGAGACTGCTCCGCTGCAAAGCGATGAACACATCTTCGCCCACTGCCTCCTCATGCGCCGCATTGCGAAGCAGAGCCTGTCTCCGACACAGGTCACGGTGAACACTGTTGACAAGTGGCTTATTCGCGACATGCGTGAAAGGACATGGTAAGATTGAAATGCTCGACCAGCACCTATGTATCTGCATGCTCTCCAACTGAAGCTTGGCTGTGGATACAACTTGCAACAATGTCAAAGCTTCTGACCTCCACTGCTGCGGCGCTTCCGGCCTAGCGCCGTTGCGAATCACGCAGACATGCTGATCAGATTCGATGGTAAGACACACTCACCGGGCTGCCAGCTTGAATCCAAACCCACAGTGGCAGCCTGGTGACTGGGGAAGTCTGCATGGGATTGCACTTGACAAGGTGGACTCGTGCTTTTAAAATAAAACGGTGCAACTGCGCCTCATGTTCGGATCCCCTTGCACTTGGGGACGCATCAGCCTGGCCCACTGTGACAAATGGGACATGCCAAGCCGAGCCAAAGCGGCCTTCCTTTACGCCTGCCCACCTACCCAAGCCCAAACGATACCCACAAGCGCCACGACCGCCAGATGTTCATGGGAGCCTCTGTCGGAACCTTTGCTACTTAAACAAGACGAAGTCTTGCTGGCAAATCTTCTCCAACATTCACGGTCTCCATGGGACCTCCCTACAGGCCCGCGCCGTACTCAAAGAGGGGCTGCTTGCTCTGAGCTGCACTGGATGGAGCTGCAAACAAAGACATTACGATCCCCAATCGGAAAGGCCCCAACTGTGAAAGGCCACAACGGGCTTTACGCTCGCCCGCCTCTCCATTTCGCAGCGCTGCCACTCCAGCGAGACACCCTTGAGTTCCTCCAACACCTGCTGGCTTGAAGAATGCCTCTTATGCCTATGCTAGAGATGGATTCGAAGCAACCGCATCCCGCCTCTGGAGTTACCCGAGCTCCCACTTCACAAAGCGCGGCAACTGCGGCGGTGTTTCGACCTAACTGCGGAGGTACTGAAGCCATCGAAGCACGAGCTGGAAAGACTGCTTTAGAATGACGGTACCACAGGATTGGGAAGTAAGAAGTTGGCACTGCACTGCAAGGAGCAAAGGACATCTCTCACTGGGCCAGCCATTGACCTTGGCACTCAATAGAATGACTACAACAAAAGGCATTGACGCAGGAGTATCCTGGTGCCCCGTACTTATGCTTGGCTCAAGCACTCGAGCAGTCAAGCAGCGTCAGCTCCGGCGTTCACCAAAGCCTGTATCAGAGTACGGACCTCCAGCAGGCAGGCACATACCAAAAGATGCAGCGGACGAAGGCGTGCGGCGAACGTGAAATACAAGGACGGGGCCGTCTCGTCCGAGACCTCAAACATTTGCATCTGGGATTGCTTCTGCCCTTGGCTCTCGTGAATGATCTGCATGGCACCTTGTTGTTCATCGCAACGAGGTTGACTGCAGTTTGTGCTTGCATCTCGTCCTCTTCAACGATCGGAGCACCAAAAAAAACAGGTCCGCTGGCGATGCGACTTGCGGCTTACGGTCCTCACCCCCGGAGTCTTCCGAAAAAATGCCCTCCTGTCAGCGTCATACGGCGTCCCCGCATTGAGAGGAAAGCTCAAATAGAGGCGCAGCTGTGTTGCTACCGGCAACATTGTCCTCATCGCTGCTGTCGCCGTCGATCCCCTCCCATTCCCACACCTTTCGGCTGGTGCTCAGATTGAGCAAGACAGCTACCCTGCGATAAGGACTCTCAAACATGCCGGGACTACACGGCCACAAACGCAGGTGATCTTGCGGCAGCCCTCGCTGCGCTGTGTTGGTACCCCGCATCCGGGACACAGCTGCGCCTGGATGCATTTCAAGTGATCGCGATGCGACGTGGCTTTGATGTGCACTTGGCGACGAAAGCCTGGCGCGCTTTTTCGGAGCGCAGTCGCTCGTTGCCTTGTCAACAGCACGATGTGAACTGCTCTGTTCTGCGTATTGCAGCCCTGAGAAAGCACGGATGCTTTTTTCTGTGCTGCACCAGACTGTTCTTGCCATGCATTGACAACATTGACTGGGCATTGGGCAGGTAACTCCTCTGTGCCACGAGGACACTTTACAGCGGAAGCAGAACTGCCTCGGCAGGACAAGCCCATCGAGCAGTCCAGGACGTGCTGAGTCGAGAGGTTTCAAAAGTGTGCTCCAGGTGCGGCCCAACTGCTCCCCGCAGCAAGGGGTACCTCAACCGAAAGCACAAGCGGGCTCCACAAAGCCACCTGCACAAGAGAGATCCGTTCCACTTAGCACGGCACGCTGTCGTGGGAAACGGTGCAGCCAGGCCAGTTGGAGGGCTAATCGTCGCCTGGGGTCCAGGAATCTACGAGTCTACCTCCGATGGGTCATCTTGTCTACTGGCCAAGAAAATGGGCTCGCTGACTCCAGGTCCTCGATCCAGTTGGCTTGGCCACTCGGACCGAGCACCTGCTTTCTGCTTTCTAGGGCCCGAGAACACAAATCTGGAATCTGGCGTGCGTGATCGTCTGCCTTGTTCATGCTGCTGGGCGGGGCCCCACCCTTGCGGTGCCCGCAGGAAAACTCGTCCAGGATCGTCTGCAGGAACTTCTCTGCAGGCACCTGCGAGATCTTGGATGCAGAGCTGGGGGCACATGGGGTCACTGGATGCGCTAGGATGCGCTATCCGGCGTGCGGAATTCGCCTCTGCTAGGAAGAAAGCTTCCCATGCCATCCAGAGCCGCTCGCGCGCCTGCGCCAACCATCACAGCTTCAACCCTTCTCGAAGCAAAGCGTGGATTCTCGGGCCTCGGTCCCGAGCATGCCAAAAGGCTTTCCGGCGCTGGCATGGCCTTCCAAAGCTGGCAGCAGCTGGTGACCAGCGGTAATGCGCACTGTAGCCGACATCGGTGCTGCCAATTGCTTGCTCCTGCCTTCCATGCCAGGCCTCAGGTAGGAACCTGTTTCGTCGCAGGCTGCACACCTGTAGGTGAGGAGAGCCTGCCAACAGCAAGCTGGTCATGCAAGTGGCGCGAAGAAGCAGCACGCAGTGGTGAAGCTAAGCTGTGCGCTCGGGCATTTTCCTGGTATTTGGCAAAGGTTTCCTCCTGTGAACATGGCAGGAGGGGACCTGCCTTGCTTGCACTTTGAATCAAGATCCCCGCCTTTACTAAAGGCGCCCAAGCTGTTGTCGCTAGGCGAAGGTTACAAACTGGGCAACGCACCTGAGGCACGCGGTGTATATAGAGAAGGAGCGGCAGCGCTTTAGCAGAAGACGAAGAGGCCAAACAGAAGCTGCAGGCTGGGCCCCGCGCAGCAGGTGCGGCGTAAAGCCCACTGTCTATGACCGCCTGCAGAACAGCCAGCTGCTGCCAGCTTCGTAAAAATCGGGGGGGACTAAGACATACTCGGCTCGCCGGGCCCAGGCGGCCAGCCGGGCCTCAGCGTGCTGTCGTAAGCAGTTGGAGCAGAAGGCCTGGCTCGAACGCTTCTCGTATGCGGCCACTCCGACTGAGTCTTCACAGCACCTTCCCACCACAAACGTCGCGACCACAATGCCAAAGCTGGCAGGCGCTGAACAGCTCCATGCAGATGCAGCACCTTCCGCAAATGTACTACAGCCGCAACCCTGTGGATCTTAAGTTCAGCTGAGGCACTGGGTGGCTTCGCATGCCGCAGGATCCTCATGCATTGGGGCACCGATACGGCCCGCTCACGAACACGATGACTGGGCAGCCTCCGGCGGCCGAAGTTGGACAAGAACACCTTGACTGATGTTGGAGCCGATCTTCCTCCAGAGACTTTTGAGAAACACAAAACCCTTCAGCTCTCGTGACGCCAGCTTATTTCCTTTCCTATCCAATGCTCCACAACCCATAGTAAGTAGCCATTGCATTTGCTGGTTCGCTAGCCTTGTCGGAGGTGGCGGCAGTCCGGCTAAGACGGCTGCTTCGTCCTAGCAACATCATGGCAAGCATACCGGCATGAAGAGCCTCAGCTCACATTGCGAATTTCTGCGCGGATCTCGCCTGCTGTGTGACCAAGGAGCCACCCAGAAATGCTTCAGCCTGAGACACCGGTAAGCCCCAACTGTCTCAAGCTGCCTTAGTCAAGGATCGGGCCGGTAAAGCTTTGGGCACTATCATGTCCTGGAAAACAGCATGCAACTGCTCTACGGTTTACAAATGCTCGCATCAGCTTTCAGCCTGTGGAGGAATCTCCCGTATGTGCTCCGAGTCCACACAAGGAGGGCAAACATCTCCTGCGACAAGGTCGGCAGGGCATGGCAGAGCATCCCAAGGGTTCGACACAAGCCGCTGAGAAGCCTGAAATGACATCGGGAGGAGGACGCCGCCGCCTTGGCTCAAGTATCATTCGGCCATTGGCCTCCTGGAAAAGCTTTCCAGTCGCTACAAGTAGAACGTGCAGGCGAGCAGCCAGTGGCTTCTGGAACTGCTCATTGCGGGAACCAGGGACATCAGCTGCCTCAGGGGCGATTCAGACGGACTGACAATCAGACTCCGAAGCAGACAATCGAAGCCAAGGCGCTGCATTTCCGGCCGTGCCTCGGTGTTCCAGGAAGTTTCATTGCCATGAAACTCCCCCTGCAAAAGCCTATGCGCATATCTTGCACACGAAAAGAGAGAGAGCGAGAGACTTTTTGACTTTGCGTTCGCAGAACCGTCCCCTGGTCCCTTGCGCAGCAGAGGCGACATGCCGCGTTGCGGCACGGCCGTCTAAGGGCTGTGAGAGGAGTCTCACATCGCCGAGGCGAAACTGGAAACTCGTAAAGAAATCGCAAAGCCAAGTGGGCCTTTGCACCACAGGGCTAGCGAGAAAGATTTCACGACCGGCATCACTCTAACACAGTTCTTGGTTGAGTATCAAGACGTAAACACAGGATATAACAATTCTCACTCAGGATCCGGGAGTACGTAGGATGACATACTTCAGCCGGTTTACCATCTTCTGTACACCACCAGGTGTAAGACGGGCTCCCCGCGGGGGCCGACGGCCTCCCTGTAGGGGCCGAATATCCCCGCCCACCCGCAGAATTGTGGCTAGGCTCAGTTGAGAAAGCCGTCAACTCCTGCATGGTAGCACAAGGTGCAGTTCGTGAATTGGCCATGAAGGTTCTGTANGGCTAGGCTCAGTTGAGAAAGCCGTCAACTCCTGCATGGTAGCACAAGGTGCAGTTCGTGAATTGGCCATGAAGGTTCTGTAGTGCCCTTGCTGGGGCGTCGACCCAAGGTGTAAGACCCCTGCAGCCAGGCTATACGGAGTCCACTGAACAGCATGATCTGAGCCAGTGAACACTGGGAAGCTGGCACGCTGCATGGCTTGGCCACACTGGCATATCGAGCTAGGGTAACCAGCAGAAATTCTGGGGCACAGAGAAGGCCATGCGGGATTTTTTGTTCGTGCCAACAAATGATGCACTCCTGCAGGGTGGTGTCGTGANTGGCCACACTGGCATATCGAGCTAGGGTAACCAGCAGAAATTCTGGGGCACAGAGAAGGCCATGCGGGATTTTTTGTTCGTGCCAACAAATGATGCACTCCTGCAGGGTGGTGTCGTGAGTGCGTCTGGGCAGCTGAAGATCAATACTGATGAGGCCTCGAATCATCGGCCGACGAGCCGCTACGGAGCCAGGAAGTGGCCTTGCTTCCCAGCAGCACTGCAGGCGGGGCAAGCAGTTTTCTGTAAGTAGGTGCCGGAGTAACTCCATACAGTCCTGTTGCCGTGCAGTGACGACCAGGAGCGCAGCAGTGAGCCCCATGCAGGGATAGTTGGCAGCATGAGGCCATCATGGGATTCGACTTCGGGCGTATTGCGCAGGAGACTGCTCAGAGAGTGCTCCANCCCCATGCAGGGATAGTTGGCAGCATGAGGCCATCATGGGATTCGACTTCGGGCGTATTGCGCAGGAGACTGCTCAGAGAGTGCTCCAGTGGTGTGGCTCCCTGTAAGGGGCCAGCAGGCCGCCGAAGAGCACTGATGTAAGCAAGCAGAAACACAGCAGCATTCAAGTAGCACAGATTGTCAGGATTGTGTAGCACTAACGAAGCAAGGGAATCAGGAATGTACACAGAACTGGGGACCGCGCCGTTTACCAGCCTACCGCCNAGCAGAAACACAGCAGCATTCAAGTAGCACAGATTGTCAGGATTGTGTAGCACTAACGAAGCAAGGGAATCAGGAATGTACACAGAACTGGGGACCGCGCCGTTTACCAGCCTACCGCCTCCTGAATCTCCTTGATCAGCGGCGACCGCATTGGGCGGGCCGGCTTGAGGCGTAGCGACAGAAGAAGGAGCGCGGAGCATGCGTACCACTTCCGGAAGTCTGCCGCGGCTGGGCACTGCAGGGAGAGCTCCAGGACAAAGGTAGCCGTGTCCGACTGTGAGTCGGGCTGAGCATTGCGACCCCCGGCGAAACGTAGGATCAGCTCGGGCTCCTTGAGGATCGTCTTCATGCGCNCCGCCAGAATCTGATCCTGAGTGAGCGTCCCCTCTTGGCGAGGGACGAGTTTCTGCTCCTCCACACTCCAATCCAGGAAGTTGTACTCCATGTCGCTGGTGATCCATCCCATCTCTTGCACCTGAGTTTGTGCCTGCTTGTCCGTGGCAAAAGCCGTCACCCGCGTGATGATTTCCGCTACGAGATACTGAAGCAGGGTTAGCTTGAGGGATCTCGACACCAGGCCTTTGAGCTTCTGCGCTCTCCAGTTGTCGGCCACTTCGTGCAGGAGCGGCACCATCAGCTGAGGGCCGGTGCCATTGCGACAGGTGAAGATCACCGTGTGATCGCACTGTAGACGCGCGAGATAATCGGACTGAACAATCAGAGCCTTGACAACTTTGTGAAGGAGGGCGTGGTCTGCTGAAGAGGTCGCGGATGGTCCCGGTCTGCCGGTTTGGTTGGCGCTGACTTCTGTCCGGCTTTTTTGTGCAGGGGCCGCCGAGCGGTCTCGGACCCCTCTGTGGCTGCTGCTGCCGGCCCCCACGCCCTCCTTGCTGACCTTTGTGCCCCCCGGGTGGCGAAACTTGGTCTGGGTCGGCTCCAGATCGAATTGGAGAGGTCTCTTGCCTAGAAGATTCCCGAAGACTCCCTGCGATTCGCTGTCCAACTCCATCGCCAGAGTGNGGGTCGGCTCCAGATCGAATTGGAGAGGTCTCTTGCCTAGAAGATTCCCGAAGACTCCCTGCGATTCGCTGTCCAACTCCATCGCCAGAGTGGGGTCCGCCATGCCGAGTTGCAGGTTTAGACAAACCTGAAGCACCTGCTACCACCAAGCAGCACACTCGAACCTGCCAAAGGACCGGACACGTAGCAGAGTGCTGATCCGTTCTGGTCACTACAGCACCACAAAATGAACAAGGTGATACAAGATGGCCGACACGTTTACAGTCGGCTGCCGCAACCGTGNACACGTAGCAGAGTGCTGATCCGTTCTGGTCACTACAGCACCACAAAATGAACAAGGTGATACAAGATGGCCGACACGTTTACAGTCGGCTGCCGCAACCGTGTTGAACTTCGCATAGACGGCCGAATGTACCGACCTATAGTGAGCTTGGCACTGCGGATGTTGGCCAGCCACTGACCACAAACGCCACAGAAGCTACGAAGGACTTGCTGAGTTTCAGGCCGACTAGCGAAGCGTAGCCAGTCCTTGGCGGAAGAGGCCGGGATGCCTCAGCGACAGGAACCTGGCGAGGGTGCTGGTCGGCAACCTCAGGCAGGGGAGGAACAGCTGCGGGAGGTGGCGCTGGTGAAGATAATTGTACCTGCACAGAAGTCGAATCCAAGATGGGAGGCGACCCGTCAACTGGCCCCAATGATAAGATTGGGGGAGTGTCAGCGGCCTGGTCCGTCCATCGTGCCGTGCAGTGCCCTTTCTGTAGATGACGCTTGAGGCCGAACCACGTGACAAAGTCCTTACAGCAGTGCTTACATACCGGCATGCCATCCAGGCTGTGTTCCCGAACTTCTGCCGCCTCCAGAGAACTTTGGGGATCGGGCAGTGGCGCGTTGTGCGACTGACGGTGGTACCAGAGTAAGCAGGTGGGACACATGAACTGAGCAGTACGCGGGCCGCGCTTGCTTGCGACCTGGTCTCCCCACGGCACCCCCTGTAGGGGGCCGGGAATGGACGCAGGAGTAGGCTCCATAGCCGATTGTACGTCAGGATCGGGTTGGAGCGCAGAAGTTGTAGGAACCGAAGGCGGAGGCGGCTCAAGATGGGAGGAGAGAGCAAGCTTAGATTCAGTAGTGTGCACCAACCAGTTGAGAATGCGAGGCCTGGCAACCATAGGA
>BGNK01001619.1:0-36459 GCA_003297005.1 Symbiodinium sp. clade A Y106 | reverse complement strand
GTTCAAGCCACGCATCAGAAGAGAGCCCTCCAGTGTTCCAAGTCATGGCCCTGAGACGTGGGCCTCTGTGGCAGTCCGTTTGTGACGCACGGCGCCGCGGAGCGGGCCGAAAGGTGACATTCGGCAAACGACCTGTCAGATTTTGCAGGGTGCAGGATCTACCCTTGTAGGTGGTGGTGTGCATAGGGTGTCTGGCTGCTCTCCCAATGGCCCTTCTGAGGGCGCGTTTGCGCGATGGCGCTGCGTGTCCAGAGGGATGGGGTCTGGCCTGGCGCGAGTCCAATTCTCGGTCGGGCAGGCCCATCAGACAAGAGTGAGGTTGCGAGAGAGGGGAATGCTCTGCCGAGGCGCGTGCGATCGGGGCACTAGCAGCAGCCTGACAAAAAGTACAGAAGCACAACATNTCTCGGTCGGGCAGGCCCATCAGACAAGAGTGAGGTTGCGAGAGAGGGGAATGCTCTGCCGAGGCGCGTGCGATCGGGGCACTAGCAGCAGCCTGACAAAAAGTACAGAAGCACAACATGTAAAGAGCGCAGCGAACCCAGCCGAAGCCAGTGCGGATTCGACAGCTCCTCGTTCCTGCAAAGGAGCCTCTGCCTCGCGCGATGAGGGCCCCAGCATGATAGCGACCTCCAGCAGCAAGTGCATAGAAAGCCGCAAGCCCCAGGCACAGGCATAAAAGAGCGTAGACGTGTAACATGCNGAGGGCCCCAGCATGATAGCGACCTCCAGCAGCAAGTGCATAGAAAGCCGCAAGCCCCAGGCACAGGCATAAAAGAGCGTAGACGTGTAACATGCCAAGTGATGCAGTGGGAGAATACACTACCCAGCACCAGCACCACAGAGTGAGAACACCCCACACAGCTCGCAGAGTCACAGCAGAGACCATGTATGCCTGCTCTGGTTGTTGGTCTGTGGCCGGCGAAAGATCCTGCGCTGCGTCCAGCCCCCGGAGGCAGCGGGGCATACAGATTCACCGTCGGATAGGAAAATCGATGAAAAAGGGCATCCTCAGCAAAAACGGCAGCACGGCTCCCCAGGCAGGGGCCGTCAACCACATGGAGTGAGCGTGCACGAATCGAGGAGCCTGCGCTGGCCATGTCAGGCTTATCCTGGTGCGGCTCCATCGTCAGGGCCGGCCTGTCCTTCGGCTCAGCCACCCAGGCCTGCATCATTCCAACAAAGGCCGTCCAGCTCAGCCGCCACGTGGTGTTCAGAGCTGCCCACAGCCGGGGAGGAAGGTCCTGCACGGCCTCATGAACCTGGAGAAAGAACGCGGAGAGCCTCTCACACAGCGAGCGGTGCCCTTGAAGCCAAAGAGAAAGGCTCCAAGTTTCCACCAGGTCACCAGCCGTGGCATGATTGGAAATCCTGGCGAAGAGCTCCTGTCCAGGCTCCGACTCAATACCAAGCAAACAGACCCCAAGTCCCAGCACCCAGTTTCCCACACGACAGAGGGAGCCATCGGACTAACCGGGGCAGCCGAAGAGGCCGAGGGATGATGCAGGTACCGAGGGCGGCACCCCAGAGGGGGCCGTGGTCGGCGGAGCAGTGCTTCCCGAGGAAGAGGCCTGCGCCGGACAAGCCTTCGCGGCTGCAGTAGCTGGATTGTCAGGAGCCTGAGCAGCTCGCTCCGCAGCCCTCGCCGCGCGCTTGGCCAGCTCCCCCCGTCCGCCTTCGTGAGCCATCGGGGCGGTAGTGTTGGCGAGGACCCCCTTTGGGTCGATGCATCCCGGGCAAAAAACTGCAGAGACATCGGAAGAGACAGGACCCAGACAAGCATAAGAGCTGCGCAAGACAGCGAAACTGTGTCCAAGGGCGTTGCCGTCTGCGCTGTTGCCGGGAGACACGTCGGGNCAAAAAACTGCAGAGACATCGGAAGAGACAGGACCCAGACAAGCATAAGAGCTGCGCAAGACAGCGAAACTGTGTCCAAGGGCGTTGCCGTCTGCGCTGTTGCCGGGAGACACGTCGGGCGTAGGATCGGTGAAGTACCTGCCACTGCCCCGGGTATGGAAGGCACAGTGTTATGAGAGAAGGTCTTAGTGATGACGGCACCCCGAGGGGCCGAGCTGAGAAAGCGGCTTTCGACTTTCGTGACAGCATACCGGCCTCAGAGTACGACAGTGACTGCAGAGGCAGCACAAAGGACCACAAGGATGCAAAACTTGCAGGCAACGGCAGTGCAGAAAGCCAGCTTTTGGACGCAGCAGACGATCGAGGGCGACGTGGGGCCGATCGTCGGCTTCTAAGATGCCTCCAGGCCTCGTCGACGCTCTGCGGGCTGGGCAGCGCCCCAGCTCTAGACCCGACTTCGACTTCCTGTCCTCGGACCATGACACAGACACGGGAAATAAAGCGATTGGGAAGCGTTCCACCATGTCCTTCAGTCAGCACATCGCGGTTCTGACTGAGATACACCGGCACCTCGTCTGCGAGGGCCGCTCGGACATCCAGGTAAAGAAGTACTTCCGAATCACTGCGCATCCCCGATCTTGGCATGTCTCTTGGGAGGGCAGTGGCGAAGTGAATGTGCTTGCGGCCTCCTNCGTCTGCGAGGGCCGCTCGGACATCCAGGTAAAGAAGTACTTCCGAATCACTGCGCATCCCCGATCTTGGCATGTCTCTTGGGAGGGCAGTGGCGAAGTGAATGTGCTTGCGGCCTCCTGTACGCAGGCCGTGGCGGTAGATGCTACCCGATGAACTGCCAGCGGCGGCAGGTCCGTGTCTTCGACACGGAGCTTAGTCCCTTCAGGGGGAGCAGAGCCAACACCGGATCCTTGGGAGTGGCCTTGTACGGCTCCCACGCGGGGGCCGGAACTCGCTCGAAGGATTTGTCGGCTTCGACGATCTGCAAGACTTCCTCCATAGAGGCTCCATGCGCGCGAAGTGGAGCGCTGGCAGTGATTATTCTAAGATCGGCTGTACCAGAGCCATCCAACGTGATACCATGTNGCTTCGACGATCTGCAAGACTTCCTCCATAGAGGCTCCATGCGCGCGAAGTGGAGCGCTGGCAGTGATTATTCTAAGATCGGCTGTACCAGAGCCATCCAACGTGATACCATGTCGCCTTGTCCCATGTCGCAGCAGATAACTAAGAGCTTTGCCAATCTGTCGTTGGCGTTTTGTGCTCGGCACCTGCTGGCGTGGTCACGAGCCTCCGGTTCATGAGCCGGCTCCCCGGAGGGGCCGTCAGACGGCTCATACTCTTCAGAGGTGACCTCTTTAGCCACCGCCACCCCGTTGCCATCATCCTCACAGAGCTCCTCGGCCTCAGCGGGCTCCTCTGCTTCTGCCGGCACCTCCAGTGGGGCCGCAGCAACGCCAATTCGGTCTCGCTGACGTTGTCAGCGGCAGCTTCCCCTTCAGACTGGGTCTCGTCCTCGGCAGCGGCCTTGGCTCTTGCAGCCGCCCTTTTGGCTCTTGCTTCCAGTTCCCCCCGAGTTCTCCTTCTCGTGCCATCAGGCCGAACCCAGGCACGCTGTCCTTTGCGGCGCGGCATCGAGGCGCCCGAGACACGAGATCCTGTATGATCAACGAGGGGGGACAGTCTTGGCCTACAGGAGTGTATGGCGGGGTATTGATTAGGAGAGCTGGAGCTGCCGGGGACAAAGCAACAGCTGCCTAGGGTGCCCTTACCTAGTCGGCAGGCCTGATGCGGTTCTAAGACAGANTCTAAAAGGGCTGCCAAGCAGAGATCGTGGAAACATTGCAGAGCAGTTCTGCAGGGAAAGCAGAAGCTGAAGCCAAGATCCAGACGTAAATGCCAGGAGATGCGTACTCCAAGCGTCACGGAGACGAGGTCCTGCAAGAGAGCACGCAGAGGAGTCAGTCGACCTGAAAGAAACCATCGTAACACAGGGCCTCCAGTCCATGCAGCAGGTAAGAATCCTGAGGACATCACCAGGCCGCCAAAATCCAGCCAGCAACATAACGGAGGGCTACAGAAGCGGCTCCCTGGCAGGGCCGACTGAGTGACGAACCAGCAAGGTACCTGCAGCCAAAGGAAGAGACCTGCCATGGACAGAAGATCCGCGACCAGACTCAGAGAACTGCTCAGGACACCGAGGGCAGGAGGCCCAACCTTTGCAGCCGAATTTTCCTCCATAGCCACTAACCGGAAGAGCAAGGGTGCCCAGGCAGGAAGCTGGGCAGTCCGCAGCAGCAACCACGCAGCCGCTGCAGGCACAGCCAGCTCAGGGACTGCCTGATCGACGCGCTGAAAAAGCGCAAAGATGGTGATGGAGATGGCCTGAGGTGCAAGACCAGCGTTAAGAGTACAGCAGGTTGAGGCTGCGATGATGCGCGGTACGAGAAAAGACTGCCTACCTCGTGGCTTCGCACAAGTGGAGGGCTGAGCCAGCCGCTCCCGCTGGACCTGAGGTGAGGTAATCCAGCAACCCTCGCACCCCTCTCCTGATGGAGGGCACGCAAGGAGGTTAGGTCAAAACAAGGCCCGGACTTGGGACCGGGCTCGGCCCGGACCGGCTTCCTTTGGAGGAGCCGTGCTGGAAAAGCGTCGCAGAGGCTCTGGCAAGCTGCGCGCTTGCAAGTCATGAAGTTGTGGAGCAGGCNCCCGGACTTGGGACCGGGCTCGGCCCGGACCGGCTTCCTTTGGAGGAGCCGTGCTGGAAAAGCGTCGCAGAGGCTCTGGCAAGCTGCGCGCTTGCAAGTCATGAAGTTGTGGAGCAGGCGACGCGGGCTCCCTAAGCCGGGGCCGTGACCAGCATCCAAGCAGCTAATCCATAGTGTGCAGGTCCAGCACAGATCCCGCCTTGGTGTCGCCACGAAGTTCCGAGGCCATAGCAGCACCCTGAGAGGGGCCGAAAGCCTCGTCATGCCTGCGCTGAGCGTTTGCCTCCGCCAGCGCCACCAGCCGATCGTAACTCTTGAGAGGGAGGGAGAGGCGACGAGGCTTCCGTCGAGGGCCCAACCTGGACAGCAAGAGCTGCTCCTCAGGGGTGTGTCCACACGTCAGGTACAACATTGTGCATAGTCTTCTGGACAGCCGACGGGGCTCCCTGCCGGGGCCGGCTTCAAGGCAGGACGGGATTCCCATCCAAGGAGATCCGATCTTGTTGTGGTCCTTGCATTCCTTGGTGTTCCTAGATGCTTCTTGGCACCCGGCAGGATCATCCGAAGGGGAATCAGGCTGGCCATCACACACAGCAACTTTAGCAGCGCGCTCGGACGACGCCATGTCATACGGCACCCGGTGTTATATACAAAGCTCTGCTTGTAGAGCCGGTCTGAGCCGGGGTGCTTAGACAGACAGAGAGAGCGAGAGCGAGAGAGAGAGAGAGAGAGAGTGAGAGAGTGAGAGAGAGAGAGAGAGAGAGAAGGCACCCGCTTTGTCTCCGCCCCGGAGGGTTAAGACGCAAACGGGGCACGGGGCTCCGCAAGCGTCATGGCCCCATGCGAAGCAAAGCAAACGCAGCAGCGGCAGCAGCAGGAAGACAATGGAAGTGGGAGAAGACCAACAGTATGCGCAAATGCAGATGCGAGACCATGCGGGGAACTGGGATTGAAACCACGCTTAAAACCCTAGGTACTGTGGTACTATAGATTTTGCTCATGCGCGCGGTAGATGTTATGTCCCCTCCATCCTCCCCACCCCCGTCCCGTGGTACCACCTTCTCTATCCTCCTCAACCCTCATCATACGCTTAATTCAGACCTGGTTTTTGTGCAGCCACGGCAATACGGTGCAAAGCAGCCGAAGAACGCTGCTGAAGCAAAGGTGCTACCCATCCAGAAACCACTGCAAAACACGGCTTGACTAGCTTAAATCGGCCGAAGGTAGCTCTGGCAGACTCAGCTTCACGCGCGCAGGGCTTGGCATGTCGGTGCCGACCCCGTGGCCACAGCGCCTCCACTGACGCCATGTCACAAGTCAGATGTCACAATTAAACCTTTTCTGTGGCAGCTGTCTGCATCCACAGTAAACAAACGGCCAAGCTACTGGGCAGCTTCCTGCTGAATTTCCCTGCCCCTGCAGCCTAGTGGCCCAAAAGCTCCCTGGCCCCAGGTGTAGAGCCCGCCCAGTTGATCCACAGCAGCGGTGTGGGCCTTTTCAGCTCAGGAGAGGTGTCATGGAGTTTCTGTGTCAAGACATCTGGCACCCTGACCAGAGGTGCCTCACCAGCGGCGACATACGTGATGTTTACGCCCTGCAAGCTCGTAACCAGCCTGTCGAATGCCAAGGCGGATCCCAGCATCGGGAATGGGAAGTAGAGCTCGACTACGGGTATCTCTGCTTTTGTGAAACTTGCTTGTCGTAAATTTGCGCAGTACGTCTTTCTAGCACCCTGGATATCCCTGGTCTCCATAGGTTTCGGGATGCGAGCGAATGTTACACAGCAAAATCATGCTGCAGCTGGCAGGTGACACCCCAAGCCCTTGTCTTGCAGCAGGGTCTGTAAATGCCCACTGGCACAGCTGAAGGACTGGTGACTAGAGCCCTTTTCTGTTCCGCGTTGGGGCTGATTGGTCAGTGACATGGCACCAGATAGGGCACCAGGCAATCACGCGAAGGGATCCTCGAAGTGCTCATCTACCAGCTGCTCCTTTGAGCTCTCAGCTGGCTCCTCTTGGGTGCTTGGCTGTCGCTCGATCATCTGGCCCAGGTGCCTCGCAACACTTGACCACAACCATGCCTTTGAACCGCGACCCCAGCAGCTCAATGCATCATGGCATTCTGCAGCTTCGCGGCGAGATCTCGCTAAGCGTCGCCGCTTCCTCTGTTTCGAGCTTCCGCTTGCGCGCAGCATCGCCCTGCGGCCATGAGACCCTGAGCAAGACCCTCGAAACCACAGCTAGTGAACACTAAAGAACCAAAGCAAACCACATCAAGTGAAAGTACTGGCCTTCAGGTGAAGAGAGTTGCTCCAGGTGCGTGCCAAAAGTGCCGCCTTCCACACTTGGAGAAGGAACTGTAAGGTGCAAGAAACTGCGCCTCGCCCCAGGGCGCCTCCCCTCGGAGCTCGGGATGCTCCGTAGCGCGGCGGGCCGCCAAAGGCGCCAAATTCAGCGCCGAAACCACTTCCTTCGAGCGCCAGCCGAGGCGAGAGAGCGGCAGCAGCCTTGGAGCCAAAGAAAAAAAAACACCCGCCTCCGCTTCGCTTCGCTTAAATCACACAAAGAGCGACAAAGCCTCAGCAAGTTTTTCAGCTTCTCTTTCTCACGCCGCTCTTCTTTCTCGTCCGAGCGTCCGCAGCAGCACCAAGCAGGCACGCAGGCACTCGGTGTCTTCCTGCTCCGGCTGCCGAAGGGCTTTGCAGTGGAAGGGCTTTGGGCTTCTGAGTGAGCGAATCCCGGATCCCTTCTCCTCGGGTTCTGAGAGCCACTTCCGAAGGAGCTCCAAGCCTCCCAACTCCTTCGAGGCGGCTCCGCACTCCGCATGGCAAGGCGGCAAAGCTCGGCCCTTCTCCAAAGCCGGAGCGTTGCAAGGCCAAGGAGCCACGAAGCGGGAGAGGCGGCCGGAAATGCTCGGATCTAATTGCCGTGCCTCAGCTCTTGCATCGAATCCAGGGGCAACAGATGCTGGACGCCACATGCCTGGTTGAAATTGCTGTGCTGACAGAGTCTCGTGGGTCCCGGAACAAAAACGCGCCACACAATTGCTATGGCTGCCATGGTCTGCAGACCACCCATCCCTGTAGCTGTTAGCACTGCTGAGATGCCGCCATAACATCAAAATCCTTTACGGCCAATGAACCCCAAGCGCCCAAGCGACCTATTGCTGTGTCTGCTGGCATTCCTGAGATGTTGCCGTGATGCCAAGATCCCAAGCCTAGGCCCAAAAGCGGCCGCCGTCACGCTCCGCCAAACCTATCTTTCGCGACGTCTACCTCGAGACATCTGCAATTTGCCAAGCGGCCTGAGATTTACGGATAAATGCGTTTAGTAAACTTCGTTTATTCGTGTAAGACTCAACGTTGTTTCACCTGTTTCGCTTCGGGGCATTATTTGCGCTAGCAAGTGCGGGGCAAGAATTCTTTGCAGTCGCAGGGGCCGTCTTCTGCAAGGCCTCCAAGAGAACGATGCGCTCTGCTGGACCGGCGGCCCGATCAGCTGCCTCAAGCAATGCCTTCAGTGCTGCTTGGAACAGAGCGTTGTGAAAAGCATGTTGGGTCAAGCAGCAACATTCAGCTGCTTGGTAGCAGTAGAAATAGTAGCCTTTAGTAGCCGTAGTGGTGGTAGTAGTAGTGGTAGTAGACGTCGTCGTCGTCACGGCTGTAGCAACTGTTGTTGTTGTTGTTGCTGCTGCTGCTGCTGCTGCTGTTGCTGTTGCTGTTGCTGTTGCTGTTTGTGTTGGTGTTGTTGCTGCTGCTGCTGCTGGTGTTGTTGTTGTTGTTGGTGATGGTGCTGCTGCTGCTGCTGCAGCCGCTGCTGTTGCTGCCGCTGCTGCCGGTGCCGGTGTTGGTGCTGGGTNGGGTGCTGGGTGCTGGGTGCTGGGTGCTGGGTGCTGGGTGCTGGGTGCTGGGTGCTGGGCGCTGGGCGCTGGGCGCTGGGCGCTGGGCTTCGGGTGCTGGTGCTGTCGCTGGTGCTGCTGCTGCTGTTGTTGCTGTTGCTGTTCTTGTTGTTGCTGTCGTTGTTGTAGTCGTCTTCCTAACGAGCAGGAGTCGATTTCTTAACGGCAAAACGTTGGAAACTTCGACCGCCGATGTTAGAGCTCGTGCTGGACTGCTCCCACTTAGATGTCTTACAGGCGAAAAGTCCTGACCTGATGGATTTTCAACAAACTGTGAACCGTCATCCCGGACTGCTTTGCTTGCTTGTTTCTGGCGGGGGACCTGATGGAATTTAGAAAGGCGACTATGGTTCCCGTGCTGGGCAGCCAGGCGCCGGTATGAAAAGGCGGGTTTGATGCCTATGCTTGACGTCCTAACAAGCGGATAGAAGAAATGGGGCTTTGATGCAAACAGGCGGTTGTCGTCTGTGCTGGGTTTCCCAGGTTGGCATGACTCCAGAACGATTGTAAAGTCATGCACGATTCCCCGCATGCCGCAAGGAGGCGTTGCAAATTCGACCCATGAAGGAGGCAATAACTTAACGCAAGTTCCCGACATGCTCCCCCAGTGCCGAACTGATCCCAAGCGTGTGCTGGTCAATGAAGGTGCTGGCATGGCCCCACCGCGCACGACCCCGTCTTCCAGGAAGGAAAGGGGCGGTTCCTGACAGGCTGACGCAGCCGGCGCAAGCTGGTGTATGTGGAGAAATGGCGAGACAAAAGACAAAAAGACAATAGGGTGACACGGCAGGTGCATGTGAGAATTCTGATAGTGCCAAAAGCGACTTCCTGCTGGCGAGAGGATGCCACGTCTGCGTGGCGCCAGAAGGTCACAAGCAAAGCGTGACTTCCATTCCACCGTCGATTAAGATGATTGCAAGCCATGCTTCCCGCCTTTCTGGTCTACCCCGACACCTACTGGAGTGGTCCCATGAAGCTCTGCAGTCAACCGGAACTGCTAGGAGCTCCTGGTGTCCATTGCTGATGGCGGCAGCACTCGCGGACCTGCACCCGATGGGAGGATACAAGGAGATCCGATGGCCGAAGTCGTGGACTGGAGCCCCTTGAGTATGTCCATGCCATACCGTTTCTGGCTACTGGTGGCCGTGCCAGTCTTGGACGAGGTCATGACAAGCTTCGCTTCGCATGATCGCATCTCTTTCCGAGGGCATGGCTTGTCTTCCAACAGCTGAGCACCTTCAGCATGAGCTGACGTGTCACGATGCACGATGACTTTCGTAGCTCGCTCGCAGCCAGCACACTCTCCAGACGAGGTGGCTACAGCACTGGTACGACGCCAGGGAGCCCAAGAGATTTCCCGCTGTCCGGAACGTTTATGCAGGCCTTGACCAAGCTCTTGGCGCCAGCGTGCCTTACGGCGAAGCCTTGCAGCACTGGCTGCATGTGCGTTCGTCAACGCGAAGCTCTTCGCTGAGCTCACCCCACCTCGCTCCTAACAACGCTGCGAGGACGGCAGTGAGCAGTGACCATAACCCTGTGGCCTTGCCTCAGGAAGTGCTGGAAGAGAACATCCTCGTCAAGCTCCTGTCCACATCCCTGTCCCTGTTTATCCTGCGACCCTTCTCTGTCACTGCTCAGAACCTCAGAGGACCTTTACAATGCCAAGCGAGTCCTGTTTCAAAATGATCTGCTGGTTCTGCTCCGAGGATTTTGCAGCAGGCATGGCGACGCCATGGGGATGTCAGACCCCCTCAAAGACTGCGGCTTGGCGGCTTCATGCGAAAAGACGTGACTTTCTTAAAAGTAACGGCGATCCAAGATCAACGGCACTCACATTTTGCAGTTGAGAGAAGCATCGGCGGCGTCTTCGCTAGTCATGAAGAACCACCAAGAAGCAGGATCATGCGCTGAACAGCTTGATTTGGGCGACACTCAGCTTGCTCGCGCAAAGAGAGGCACATGAATGAAATAGTGAGCATGCCCCTTGAGTGTTTCAGCAGGCTGAAGGTGTGTGGCAGTGTGTGGGCAGCGTGCGGCTTTGTTGCTCTTGGCAGCTTCGGCCCTCAATAGCTCCGCGCAGAACTGGCCAAGAGCATTTCACCTGAGAACTTACCCTTGGAACAAAGACATGTGTTAGATGTAGACCACTCACTGACTCGGGAAATGCGGCGTCTTCCAGCAACTTCTCCTGGAAGCCTCCACGAGTGCTGGCCTCAAGAAGGCCGTAATTGACCCAGCCGCAATGCGGCGTAAGGAGAAATACGAAAGAAACTAGTCAGGTCTGTCTTTTCTCGCATGCCAACTATGCTCAATGCCGAGCATCACGGCGGGTCCGATGTGTGCCATGCACAGTTCACGAGCTTTCAGGCTCTGAATTCGAGTTAGCGGCGCAGCGTCTTCTCTTGGTGACTTGATTGAAGTGAACTTCCAAATCCAGACTTATCTCCACACTACAATCACTACAAACTCCGATAAAACCATGTGCTGTGATAAAGTCGTGCTGTGATAGAGTCTTAGAGAAGGCTGCCAGGTCGCCATAGGCCGCGGAACAAACCAAGAACTTGTGAAACAAACAGCGGCCCTGCCGAGGAGCTCAGAAGCTCAAGCACCTTGCAAGATCAGCATGGAAGCTGAAGCGCCACACTTTAAACGGGCCTTTCAAACTTTCCCTCAGTAGCAAGTGCCCTTGTTGGCGAGACAACCCTGCTGTCGAACAGCTTGCTTGCTGGTGCCTAAAGAGTGCCGCTTTCGGACGAGCTGAGTGTTGGACTTGGGTAGACCCTCCACGATTCCTGGGGCTCGCTGTTGCCGTGCGATTGCCTTCATCGCAGGATGGGCCTCTTCCTCATCCTCCTGACAAAATCTCGTGGTAGCTCTCAGAAACAATTGGATTACCGGGAACAACTTGGCCAATCAATGACAGCCGCTCCTCATCCGGGGGCTTCTGAAGCGAAGCCTCGCGAGTCGAGGTGGAGGGACTGGTGGCAGGAAGTGCCGCTGCGGACCAGAGCGCAAGTTGTTCGATTGCACTTCAAATTACAGGAGGCCCCACTGTACTTTGAGCCTGTGGTTCAGAACCTTGCTCTGCAAAGGCACGCCTTGCCTTCGGTGAGTGGAAATCATCCTCGTCAGACTCGGGTTCGATCCATGTCACAGACTGCTCCAGCAGGTAGCTGAGGCAAACCTTTGAGCATCCCCGCAGACATTTGCGGGTCATGAACGGAGCTGCCTGCAAGCCGAACATCGTCTCTCTCGCAATTGGCAGATACCTCGCCCTTGAACCCAAGCAGCCCCCGGCTGGTGCAGAGCAGGTGGCACGGTCAGACCGCCAGTCGGTCGAGGCATCGCACTCTACGGTTTCATCCACCTCCTGCCGAATGCAATTGCGACACTCTTCGGCGCAGCAACAACACTGGATGGATGCCTCTCCATCAAGGACAGTCGATGAGCCTCCACTAGAAAACTTCTCCTGGCCACTAGTTTTCCTGCTGGTGCCAAGGGAGGTCATGTGTCGATGTCCATGCAGTCCATGAAGCATTATGACTCATTATCGTACTTTCTACGTCGCACTTAAATTCCTCTCTGGCATTCGACTTTCCATGTTGGTCCGGTCGTTCTGTGGGAACGAGTTTGGGAAAAGAAGCGTTTAGGACAGGCAAGGCGGCAAGGCGGCAAGCCTCAGGGCCCAGTGACAGCGCCTGCTGCCGGCTGTGCGCCTCGCGGCCTCCAACATCTCCGGAGACACAGGCTGTCACAAGTTTTTAACCTTTAGCTTCGCTTTGTTGCATCTTTGGCTCTGTGTGGCACAGGGTTCCCGGCACAAAGCAAAGGATGAAACTGATGGAAACAAAGAAGCTCAAGAATTGTAGTCGCTGGCGCTGTTACAATTATTGAATATCGTGGCATCATGTTCCCAGCACCGATGTACGCCGTTCTTGTCGCTTCCTCGCAGGAGCGACGACATGTTGCAGACTAGCCCTACTGGATCTGCTGGGCTCCTACATGTTCTCAAGAGGCTCGCCAAGCACTAGCCAGCAGACAGTGGGCAAGAAATCAGCGATAAACTTTGATCCCTCGTCTCGAACGAAGAAATTCAAGCAGATGCAGGTATTCTCCACTGGTGGCCTGCTCCTTCTGCCACATCTTAAAGTCTTAAATGCAAACTCAGCTTCCGGGATTATGTGCGCAACAACAAGTGCTCGCCGTCACCCAAAACTGGACCGAAAAGAAAAGCCACTTTGGAAAACCAAAGCCTGCGTGGAAAGAGCTGCGAACTGCTGCCGGCGGCTCGGGTCCACGAGTGCCGAGCTCCAACCTGAAAAGCGGAACCTGCTCCGCCTGCCTCTCGCTGCCTTGCTCCGTCTCAGGCCCTTTCTCTCTCTCGGATCCCGAGGCAATCGAGGCATCCGAGGCACAAGGCGATGCGCGCCAGGCGGAGCCAAGCCTCGGCGAAGCGGCGCTGGCGGCAGCGCACGCCTGCAGGCGAAGGCGCGAGGAGACAAAAAGCCATAAGTCGGACCACTAAACTTAAACGCCTAACCTCTAAAATATCGGATGTGTGGACTTCGTTGCTGTGCCTCCAGCATCAACTTGCTGTTGGCACGGCCTGAAGAAAATGCAGGTCGATCTGGCTCAGATTGGCTCAGTCCCTCTCACGTGCCGTGTGCCGTGGACGTAAAGAAGGCATGAAGTCTTGGGAAGCTCAGTGGCGCAAAAAGGGGCGAAGCATCCCCTGGCTGTGGAGAGAAGTCCAGCTCCACCTGTGCAAATATAGACTTCTCCACGTGTCCCCTCGCAGTTCCGCACAGAATCCTGAATCGCCTCGTCCTCCGCCTCATGGCACCCTGCACAGAAGGCGGAATTGCCGCTTGCGTTGAAACGCTTCATGCATGCTTAGCCCACTCGCCTAACAAGGGCAGAAGGCAGGCCTTCTCCGCGAGGGCTGCACTGCTGAATTGCGGCCTTCGCACATGACCTAGGCATGTGAGTCCACACAAAAACCTGTCCACGGAAGCCGGTAGGTTTGTGGATTTCTTGGCACCGCCATGCCTGTTGTCGGAAAAATAAAACACAGCACGGCTTAGGTTCAGCCAAGGTACACAGACCGCTTTCCTTACTGCGCATTGATGCATAAACACTGGCATCGCGGAAGATGCCCGTGGTGTGGCTGCCCAAACAAAGGATGCTAAATAAGGCTGAAATGACTGCGGGTACCATCACTTCCCAGATCTCAGATCTGCCAGGGCTCTGATGGGTGCAGGTGTCTTGGAGGGAGACCTCAAGCATGTCGGACTTGGACTCATCTGGGAGGGATTCTTCTACAGTCGAGCTTGAGCTGAGCGCATGGCTTTCTGGCTCACTGTACTTCGAAGTGCCACAATCGAAAGAGACTGAGGCCTGAGGCAGTGGCGGTGTCCTTGTGGGACATCGCGGGGTCAAGGAGCCTCTTGTGGCTGCAGCGACCTTGGAGATCAATAATCAAAAGTAGCTGAACTAAGAGAACGAGATGAAGCGCTCTCGCTACGGATCAACTCGCGCGGCCTGATACAGAGCAAGGTCCAAGTGGCCACCTGCTTGACGGGCAAGCCGACCGGAGGGCGTGGAGGGTGATTGCCTCGGCAGACGCGCTGGGGCTGCATCTCTGACAGATTTTCTGGCGCTCAGCAATAAAGACTGAAGGCGAGCCAAGATTCGAGGCACGGAGGGCTGTCGCGGGCGTACGACCTCCTTTGACGGACACAGCGTCCGCACGCGGAGCTGAGAAAAGCTGCATGGAACGCAAGCAAAGGCAGGAAAAAAACGATCGCATGGCTGTACATGACATGACGTGTCCAGCTCCTCGGGCATCCGCACCCCTGCTACAGCAGCCGCAAGGTCGAAGAACCTGTTGTCAACTGTCAGATTCTACGGACTTCTAGGTGGTGCCGTGAATCACGCCACAACTTTTTCTGGCCCTAACGGCGAAAAGTCTTGCATTTTCGCCTTGTGGGCTAGAGGTGCCTTTTTAGGGGGAAGCAGGGAAGCCGGCAAAATCGATCGGCGCAGTTCACGAACCTGGAAGTAGTCGGCTTCCGCTTGCCGCCGACCGCCGCCGCGCCCGAGCCCGCTGGGAGATGTCGCATGGCTGTGGAGCAGTCAGAGGATCCGGATTCTTTAGCCGGACCCCAATATTCTGCCGATTAAGTTGGCCTTACAGTCCAAAACAAAGCACTTGAAGTCCCTGAGTTTTGCTATCGGAGCCCTGGACCATTCTCGTGCACGTGGTTACCTTCCATGCCAGGAACTGCCGAATCCAACTTGGCCTCGGTCATACGCCAAGTGCTGCTAGCTGAGTGAAACAGCATCTGGAAATTCCGCGAAGAAGTCGAGTCAGCTGACGTGAGCTGGAAACAGCATGTCCCTGTCCCCCGTGTCCACATTAGCGGAGCCTGGGCTCGAATTCCGCACTGTAGGAGTTCCTTGCAGCAGGTGATGCGTGCAGCAGAGATGAGAAGAGTGCTGGACACGTCACAAGACGGCAGCACCCTGGCTCTGAGCTCTTGACACAAACAAGATCAAACAAGAGCAATACCCACACCCCCTCGCATTGCAGCGGCGAAACAAGGCCCTACCATTCCAAAATGCACCGGCTCTGGCGATACCATTCGCCACAACACGCATGAAAGCCCTGTGCTTGGGGCTGGGCTGGCCGCGGATCTCGCGCAGGGATCAACAAGCGCATTTCAGAATGCAAACAGGAGAACAGGCCAGCCTAGGGCATAGAGCCATAGGGAATGTCTACGCGGCAGGGCCGCCCAGCCTTGGCCTGGCCCAGCCCAAGCCTCCCGTGCCCGCCGTGTCCCCACGTGAAGACCTCGGCTCTGATGTCGGTTCAGGCTTCTTGGATTGCAGGGGCCGGCGGGGGGCGCCCTGCATCATGGCTCCACTCCCAGTGGCCAAGCCACGCTGGCACTTCAACGGCGCTTGGCTCCGAGTTCCTGGCACTGCCGGTGGTGGTCAGTGCCACGGAATGCTTGGTTCCTGCAGCAACCTGACAGGCAGCGTGTCTCTATGTCTATGACAGAACAGATGCAGCCGGAAATCGTTCGAGTTTGATTTGTGACCGCAACCTAAGTTTGAAATCGCCTATGTGTCAACAGTCAGCTACCATACTCCGCGAAAACGTTACAACAGGCTACACGCAACCCTCAGTGGGCAGCACCTGGTACACGGAAACCACTCGCCTGCCATTCAAGGTGGCTCAGGCAATGCCACTGCGCTAGCGGAGGTGATTCAGACCGCAAGGGTGGGGCACAAACCCAAATCCCCCTGTCAAAAGAAGTGCCTGGCCTCTGCGCCTCTGCGTCCTGCACAAAAAGCATAGCGGCGAGCTCGGCACTACGTATGTGGATCGAGATACCAGCATCGTGCCGAAGCCCTCCCTGTACAAGTGGCGACGAAGTGCGCCAGGGGGAGAACGCCATCAAGAGAAGAGTGACAGAGTCTACCGAAAAAGCCTAGCGAGAAGGCCAAGAATGAAAGTCTAGAGACAAAAAAGAGAGCGAGAATCGGGAAAGGTCGGCCCAAAGCCCCGAATCACGGACAGTGGCCTCTTCTGGAAACCACACTTCGGTGGGAGTGAAACCTCAGCTCGAAGATGTGCACGTTCTTAAGACCTCAGCTGGACCTTGACCTTGGCTGCGTCACAGCACCGCTGCTTTCCCGCTGCTTGCCGAAAGGCTCGAATCCTGCACTCTAACTTCTTCACCCCGAACGCTCATTTTCGAGAAGCAACAGTCGGCCCAGGATCCGATCCCCAAGGCGCCGTAGCTTCCTTGGCCCAGACTTTGCTTGGGACATAGGTCCGGTCCCTAGCTGTTGTAAATGCTGTAAGATTCTAAGATGTCGGTCACGCACAAATCGCTGCCCCGTACCCGCTCTCTTCCTGCTTTTTTCGCCCCTCGTGCTTTCGCCACGGAAGTCGGCGAAGCGTGCCGCAAGCTCTCCATTGCCCAGGGCCCGCAGGCGAGCCTTTCGCTGATTGTGTGAGCGCCGCTTAGCTGCCAGGCCTAGAGCACATGTAACTAACCTGCCGACACACAGAGCCAACACTACACCTCCCTGGAAAGACATACTCTCTAGGAGAAAGGAGGGGAACCTAGAGTTGACTTCACAACACAAGGAAGCACCACTGACTGCGTGGGGTTGCCCAGTCCTTGCGTGTCGAGAACACATAAGCATCTTTCTCGCGAAACCCCAAACCTGCTTCTGCCATCCTACACCTGTGTTCAGTCTTACAGGATGAATCTGCTAATTCCGGGTCGGGCAATTGTTTGGACGACCGGTTAATGGCATGGCGTAGGTTTTAATTTTAGGCTGGCATCAGGACCTACTTAGTCATTTGCTAGCTATAAGTCTATAAGAGCATCTTTCGAGCAGACCCTGTAGGCTGTAACCTGCCCACGTTTCAGGAACATGCTGAAGCCGGGGCACCTTGTTGCGAAGGAGAAGCCCGAATGCTCCAGGACCTGAGTCCTCAGAAGCTTGAAACACGCGTTGGACTACAGAGGAGCAGGCGCAAGGCTTGTCAAGGCGGAAACCCAAAAACACACTCTGCGGCCTTGGGGGCCTGTGGGCTTGTGCAAAACAAGCTACCAGTATCTTCCGCAGACCACAAGACATGTCTTCAGGAAATCACATCTCTCCCTCGAGTCCTGGTGCCTCGCTTTCCATTCGTCTCGGGCTCGTTCCAGGTCATCCTTCCGGGACACGGCACGGCCGGTGAAAAAAGCATGGCACCCGGCAGAACATCAGAATTGCTATAGGTGGTCTCGCGTCAGTACTGGGAACGAAACAGACGTCTGATCAAGAAGACACGCAGAATAAGTTGGAAAGGTGCTGAAAAAGCCATGCAACTATCGGCACACCAAAAGCTAGAGGTACTTGGTTGGTGTTCTTGGTTTTACACAGAATGGCACAATGTAAAACACCGTTCGATCCTTGCGAAGAAGCTGAAGAATCGGCCACGGCGCCTCGGAGCCGAAAGGCGAGACCCCTCGCGCCTCGCACGCCTAGTGGACCTAGCCTCTGGTCCAAAGAACCCAGCTTGACACCGAGTCGCGCGTGTGCTGTAGTGTCCTAGGTCCGGTCAAAAGAGCCAGCGGCCACCAGCGGCAAAAGGGTGCACACATCTCTACATCTCAGTCACGACGTTCTCGAGTTCAATCCCTGCGACGGGCCACCGGCATCCAGCGGACTTGCACGGCACCCGGGCCCCTGGTCCTGAGCTGCCATGGCACAAGACGGGGCGACAGGGGCAAGCCGTGGATGCCTCGCGAAGCGGATGGAAGGCCAGCAGCTCCAAGTCATCCTCTGCACATGTGCCCGCAATATCTCGCAGCTCAGCAGTGACAGTGACTCAATGAGACTTCTTCTTGCCGCTGCTCAAGTCCTCCGAGGCGACTGCTGCGGACCTTCGTCCAGCATTCCAATCTGTTTCAGTTCGCTTTAATGGCTCCCTTGACGCCAGAGCGTCCAACAGGTCTTTATGGCAAGATTCGCCAATGCACCTACAAGCCGAAGAACATGCAGGCCAACACACAAACAAGCTTGAGCTTGAGTAAACCGACTTGACATCTGTCATGACCCTCAACTTGCTGGTGGAGAAAGTAGCTCTGGCGTGCGTCGAGACATGTTCTTTCGGTTCCCATGTTCTTCCAATGCGCAAATGTGTGCAGGAAGCTCCGCACCGCAAGTAATCCTCTTCCTTTGGCATTGTGGGCTTCCGTCGTTCATCAGTCCACATTCGCTGGCGTGTGGAACGGTTCGGGCATTCTAAAACACTGCTGAATCCCCCAAATAGTTGCAGTTCAACCTGTCCGCCCCGGACGGGTTTAGGGTACAGTTTCCCAATTTTTGGGAGGGTGGAGGGCCCCCCTGAAGTTTGAGAGTCCCACAAGAGCAGCTAAGCCCATAGTCACACTAGTTGCTAGTGTAAGAGTAAGAGTATCAGAAGCTTGCAGAAGCTCTGAGCCAGGTGCTCTCGCCAAAGCCTTCCGAAGTGCTTCAGCCCAGACCTTCCCGAGAAGCCCTGCACAGGGAACACCAGTGCCAGCGTGACATCCTGCTCAGCACTTTCTTCGATCCTCATGGGAGAAGACAGTGAGCGTGGTGGGCGCAGTTGTGGCGTTGTCGTTTGCCATCCAAGCCAGCAGCTTGTGCCCTGAACTCCACATACCGCTGGCCACACGTCCTAAGGCCCTTAAAAATTAATTGTGTGTTTTGCCAAGTCGCCAAGAACGTCGCCCATGCACAGCTCCCAGGATTTGGGACCATGCAAGCAGTGTTGGATTTGTGCCTGGGGCTTTTGGGCAGCTCCAAAAACGAGAACCCATGAGCCATGCCTGCCTCTGCCCCGAGTGCCCACGGGCAGAGCCCTTCGCCGGCCACAAACTCCCGTATCCAAGCTTGGGTACTCAGAATCACCTCGGAGCCACGAGCCACGGCTCTGCTCCAAGGAAAGCACTGCCTTCCTCTTCTCGAGGCGCCGTGAGCACCCTGCACAGAACTTTTTGCTTGCTGTGTGGCTCCGTCTCTGCACGCCGAACCGCTAGCCACTGCAGCTCGACAGCGAACTTCGCGCCCAGCCAGAGACCTCCCGGCCACGTGTCGTCACGGAGATGAAGCATTGCCCGTAGTGAAGCTCGGAGGAAGCGTGCCAGCATGCATCGGCAATGTGCGTCCATTCAGATGCAAGGCCCTGTCATGTGTTTCCACCTGGCCTTTGTTGGCCTGATGCGGGCACTGCTGGCGCAAGGCTGCTGAGTGCACTTAGGAAGGCTCGCGACAACCATTCTGCCTTAGCCATTCACAACATCGCAGGTCTACGACTGAGATCTGCTCTGTCTCCGTACGTTACGCTAATGCAGGGCCACACTCGCACCAACCTCTATCAAGGAGCTTCATTCCGGGTGCAGGCTGCCAGAATTCCAATCATCCTCGGCAGGGACGCATTCCCTCTTTCCCTTCTCTTGCCGACGACCGACATGAAGACATTCTCTGCCAAGAAACAGGGGCGTGACCGGCCGGCGGGCTCTTCGTCTCCGCATGGCTTGTCAGGGCCCAAGGCCCTTAAAATCCCTCGGATCCTGTACTAAAAGGTCCAAGGTTTCGGGCTTCGCTGCTTCGCTGAGCCAAGTACTGTTTCGGACGTTGTTGGGTGCCCGTGCACACCATTGCTGCGCAAATCTCGGCCTACAGCAGCCCTCGTGGGGGTCAGCTCAGGCCACGCAGGCTCAAAAAGCAATGCGGAAGATCTTTCAAGCCATGGAAGACGTGGAACACAATATGCTTTCGAACTGGCTTAGCACCGGAGTCAAGATCGAAGCTAGGCACAGCCAAGTACCCGAGGCCAGATCCCAAACCCCAAGCAAAGAGGCGGCCGGGCTCCATCAGGGCGGCACCTGGGCAAAGCAACAGCAAACTGGCTCGGCTACAGGTGGTTTTTTGCACACATACATACACACACACACACACACACGCCCCCACAGAAGCCGCACATGCTTCTGTCCGAACTGCAGCGCGGTGCCCTTTTCTTGCGCTTCTCCTTATTTATTCTGCCGGCTCTTCCGGCAATGCTCGAAAGCCGAGAGGACTTCTTCGTGGCAGACTGCGACCGCCTTGACCTGAGCGAGGTGCTCTCGCACTGGCTCGAAACGAGACTGAACCCAGACACAACGTGAGAGAGAAGCTGGCTCCAGGATGTTGCACGCTGGAGACTAGAGTTAGAGTTGTAAGACCCGTCCAGAACTTGACACCTGCAGTCAAGGTACATGGTTTGTCTTTTCCCGGCAATCACGGGCGCAGCGCGAAACGGCTTCCTTCAGAATCCCATGGGCCTCCCACGACGAAGTCTGCACTACTGGCACTATGGGTCGAGCTCAGACTGGTCAGCAACTCGACGCTTTCAACTTGACATCACACCGAGATGCCTGCATCAAGTTTTCGTTCTCGACCTCGTTCATCCTAAGAGAGCGAAGCGAAAAACGAGCGGTCTAATTATGTTGCAGATACATGTGCAGGCATCTTGCGAAGCACGCTTTTGTGACACCCACAAGAATCAGTAGGGAGTCAAGCGAATTCAGAGAGGGCTCCAGTAGTCATAGCACTTGTAGCGCAGCTGTTTCCAGTAGTTTGCCATGTGGCTCTGCTGGTCTGGAGACAAGTGTGTTTGCCAGGTGTCGTTCTCCTTGGTGCGCAGTCGTGCTTAGACATGCCTTCTGCTGAGCGAATCATCCAAAGAATTTGTTGAACCCCTGCTCGGTACATCCCGAAGCCCCGCAGAAATGCAATGCCCCGCGGCCACCCGAATGGCAGTCCGATGTCCCCGCTCTTCAAGGAGCGCCTCGTTGCGCTGATAGCTGCCCGTCCTAGGTCTCAGGCTCAGCTCAGCTGCCGCTGCAGGTGGCAGCGTGGGCCCCGTGTCCAAGACTTGACTTTTTTCAAGCCCGGGGGCGACTGAGGGAACATCTGCTCCGGGAGCCGGAGCGGTGCTCGGGCGGCGGCCGGCTTGCGCTGGAAAACTATCCAAAACTCAGAGAAAGATACTCTGCGTGGCCTCTTGGCCCTTGCCTAACGGATAGCGGCTAGCGGCCAGTGCTTCTAAGACACTACGACGTCACCATGACACTCCTCTCTAGCTCGCAATCTGTGCTGGATCTTCGGTTCCGGGCCGTTTCGAACACGCACACACACACACACTGTGACACTGACACTAGCACAAACGGAACACATTCAACAGTGAAGCGAGTTTTGCCACATCCAAACAGTTGGGATTTCTGAGGCTCGTGGATTTTACTGCCCGACGACGCGACGACGGCGTTTCCACTGTCAAGAGGCAGAAGGTCCGCTCTTGAGGTCCTGGCCTCGGGTCACGAGCCGCATCCTGTACCAAGAAGAGAGTAGCAGAATAGCACTGTTGAAGCTGTGCTTGTAGAGGTTGCGGAAACATCCGGCGACCAGATTCACTATACACTGGCCGCCCACGACGAGATTCTGCTGCCGAACTCAGGCGGCAGAAACCCAGCAGTCGCGTAGGGATGATAACGGCCTTCGCCGTTTGCAGGTACCCTGTCCATGTCTACCTCCACCTCAATACAAGTGCTTCGGACAACGGTCTTCAGGCGTTCATTAGGGCATTCGTGTACTCTCTGTTCCAGGGATGTGGTGCTGTAGTTGCCGTGCGTCTTAACTAGCTTGACTGAGACCGGGCGCCGACGTGCCCCCTCGCGAGCGGCGGTACGCTGCCTTCTGGAGTCGGTAGGCACGGTGGAAGTTTTCTTCCACGCGATCCCAAGCTTCACGCGACATGGCGCACTGGCTCCTGTCCGTCCATGGACTGATACAAGGTCGCCTGCTCACCGATTCTCTTTAGGAACAGCCTGAGATACTCAGAGAGCAGAAAGCTGCTGCTACCGACCGTTCCTTGGCTGGCGCATCAGTGGTCGTCACATCCCGTCACGATGCAAACTCGAAACCGAGGCAGCATGAAGTGGCTACGCAGAGAAAGTGGACCCACTATGTCTCTATCAGGGGTCGGCCTCGCTTCCAGCTTTGGATGGTGAGGCCGACATAGCACTGCATGTCCCGTCTGCGCATCCTGAGACACAGGGCTGCAGCCTCTTGTGTGTAGCAGTAAGAAAAATCGAGCAAGTGGAAGTGGCAGTAGTAGTAGTAGTAGTCGTAGTAGTAGGAGTAGCAGTAGTAGTAGTAGTACTACTACTACTACTACGGCTACTACTACTACTACTACTACTACTACTACTGTATCATGCAAGTGGCGCAAAAGGAATGGACACATCCAGTATGTACTCACATGCCGCACGCAATTCAGGCTTCGTGAAGAGGGCTAGTGAAACCGAAGATGACGAATGCAATGAAGAAGTGGCTGATGAAGATTCCCCGAGCAAGACTAAAACACTTTAAACGGAAGAAGTTCAAAAGAAGGACCGATGGCAACAACACCGACGAATTTGCCAAAGAGTGTTGGAGCTGCCTGCAGCGAAACATGAAGCACTGCAGTTTTGCCTCCTGCATTGCTGAGCGAATCGGTAGGCATAGTCGAAAAAATCGGCTGTTGCTCGAAAGCAGCAAAGAACACCGTCACTTCCAACTCAAACTGTCAGGGAGTCGGAAACAACGGATGAGGGGAAGTGGGGACTTTTTGTTCGGGCAAAGACTTCCCTGTGCGACGCGAGTTGTTCGGTGTTGTCCCGTGCGGAGCAAGCGGATAAGATCAAGGATCTCACGTGGCACGAGCAAGCCACCGCTCCCAAACGCCGACAGTTGGCAGAAGTGCAAGTGCAGTCATGCATCAAGAGGACTAGGCCGCTGCAGGCCCCTAGGCAAACAAAGCCTCCCCATTCAGAAGCCCAGGTTTGACCATTCTGGCTATGGACCTAGCTAGGACCTAGGACCTAGGACCAGGCCGGGGCCCCAGCTGCTCCAGCACCTGCGGACAGGTGCGAGGTGCCTCAAGGACGGGCACGTCACAGTCATCTGTCAAAACCGCACCGACATGCGAGACTTTCGGAAAGCGATGTCAGATATCGAACAACACAGCACATTGCCGGGCCCTGAAAAAAACCCGCAACATCCCGGAACCATCTTCTACCGTCCTCGACACTGTCTGGACGGACTGCCATGTCGCTTTAGAAGGCTGAGTTTCGCTGTACTTGGGCCAGCGGCGGTGGACCATTTCAAACCCAACCTTCGGAACATGTCCCGCCACAGTGAGGCCACGCTACAGGAGTTCAAGAGCCCTGTCAGTTGCCGTGAGCTAGAAAATGCGATGAAACCAAAGCACGACACATTTCCACAGGGCAAGCCCTGAAAACGCGGACGGACAAGAAACGACTTGACGCGAACATGATGGCCCAAACTGCCCCTCTAGCACCTGGCAAGTTCTTTTCTGCGGAGCGTGATCACAAGTCTGTACCCAGACGTTTCAGACAGAGAGCCAATCACAATGCGTGTAGCAAGGGTTCCGAATTCGCTGTGCTCTGCTCTTGGCCCCTCGCATCCGATGGGGCAGTCGACGGGCTAAACTGTACAAGGACGACTTGGGATCTCATGGATGGATATGGAGGTGCGGCATGTCTCGATTTGGTTGCCAGGGATTTTTCTGGCTGGCCGCCTGGACAACGCATCTTGTACGTTTACAAGGCTAAAAAACACAACATTCCTTCCTGCAGCAATCGCCGGGGCCTGCTCAAGGGGAACAGCTCAATCCTCGCAGGCAGCCGGCGAGTGGCATCCCAAAACATTCGTTCTACCATGAAGCGTGACGAGCATTCAGGCAAAAACAAGTCTCCTCATCTTCATTGAAATCTGCGAGGGTGTTGAAAATCTTGGCCCCGACGGCACTCCTGTTATTTCAACCATTGGCTTGTCCTAAGCACTGACACTTTCTTGAAGGATACGCGCACTTCATGGCTGGATCGTTGGATTTTTTAGTTACAAGTTACAAATTGCTGGATGTGCTGCCTATTCTGTTGTACATGCGACAAACCTGCATCCATGTGGTTCCTTGTTTCATGCTTTTCATTTCTGCGGCAAGACATTTGTTCATGTTTCCCTGATGTGACAAGTCTTTCTTGATCATGCAGGGGGCGACAGGGTGGTTTCAAGGGGCCGTCGCCAACACAACGGGCGTGCCTCTAGTTTCCTTTCCTTTGAAAATAGCAAGTTTTTCCAAGTTCAGGTGATGCCTTTTAACAACGCAGCTGCTGCAATCTGAAGTTGGAAAGCTTTTATCATTGATTGCATCATGCATTGAAACAGTCATGCCCGTCTGTAGTGCTTGAGGACATGTGCAGACATGCATCAACAATTAGCGACTTTAGTCGTCTTCCACATCAAGCTTGGGTTTCGCCACTGCATCAAGACTTTGCTTTACATGGTTGCGTACGTCAGATCAATCTCGCATGAGGGCCTGACGGTTTTCGGCGAAATATGCCGGTGCACCACAAAGTGCGCAGCTGTGTTAGCAGGATGCGAAGCCTTTAGGATGATCATGTCACGTCCTGCGACGAGCAAGCTCCCGTCTGTATACACTTTGACCTGTACACCCAATGTACAATTGTGCAATAGACCGCCGATTCCTGTATATGCCACTCCCATGGGTAATCAAACGGCACCTGACATGCTTGAAAAAGATGCTTCAGCTTACAGAAGAATTTGGTGACAGTACTGCCTGTACAAGAAGTCGAGCACGTACCAAAAGAATGCGATCCAAGACCCGATGCGGTAACAGCTGATAAAGAGCTGCTAGAATCAGGGAAAACCATCTAAAGAAATCATGGAGAAAACAGGCCATCTGAGCCCGAGACACTGACTTGACAGAATCTCTGGTGCGACGTGTGGCTCTGGTCTGTCTGGTGAACTAAGTCACTCTTGTCCTAGGACATGACAAGTCGCCACAAGTTGACTGAGTGACGGTTCCCCGATCTTAGCTGCGGCATGTACTGCTAGCTAGTCCCCACCCTCCGCAAATGCATCCAGGGCTGGTCGGTTCCCTGGCTCAATTCGACTCATAGCCAAAGATGCCATTAACCATTAACTCATCGCCGTCTTGTCCTTGCAGACCCTGCGGGAAATCCAGGCAATGAAGGTAGCCACCTTGAAGTTGTCAAACTTGCATTCATCGAGAAACGGTGTTTCCTGTTGTCTTTCGAAACCTTGCACGGGGTCTGCAAACTCCTGATCTTCCAATGCTGCCATATCAGGAACGCCTGATGGTGAAAAGTCAAGAGAAATGTCAAGGGCAATCGTGGCCATATCGTCGAAGTCTCCCGATTCCCGCCGTTCCCCGAGTTCGTTATCCTCAGGTGCATCTTCCTCCGATCGGTGCTGACTCCAACACTGTCCAAGGCTCCTGCCAGCTGGGATCGATTGTGGCCTCCTCCTTGGGTCGACGATACGAGGGTGGTGTGACCAAACCCGCTGAACCCTTACGAGTGGCCGTCGCCTTGGGTGTGTCGGTGCCCTTACTGGTTGCCTTGGGTGCGGGAAGTCGGTTGGGTGTCACGGGACCTGGCTTAATGCTTCCTGATAGTCCTGGTTGTATGCTCTTAAGCTGTGCATTCTCACGCTGCAACTCACGAGCGATTGTCTCACTGATAGTGGTCCTGTCCCAGAAACATCGCCTTAGTCATGTGTGCATTGATGTGGCATTGAGATCAGCACCTGCGCTGTTGTTGCTGCTACTGTCACCTCGAAGTGCTCGCATCAAGGTGCCTGCTGTAATTGCCTCCTGTCGAGACTTGAACGGTTCCCACACTGTATGACGACCATTGGCCAAAGATCTGAAGCCAACTCTCTGGCAAATTCGATTTAACCTGACGAGGTAGATTGAGTCCATACTCTCTGTTGCTGTCGTACTCGGTGTCAGTGGCCTTCCATGCTTTTGGGAATTCTGGAAGAGCAGGTTGCCGGCGCCTGGTATCCCGATGGAATTTTTGGCGGGATCTGCTCCGACCTCGTTGGTGTCGGTCCCTGCCCCGACTGCGAGATCTGGAGTCTTCCATGCTCTGTCAACGGCGAGACATGCTCCTAACAGGTGGCACTACGACCTGAAAAGCCAATCTCACGCATGTCTCATGTCAAGCTGCTGATCAAGACGACAATGCATTGACCTTGCACTCTCACTGTGTTCGAGTTCGAGTCCGAGCCTTTTGCAAAACCTGAACGGCAACTCTGATCTGATCTGAGCGCAGAAAATTGCGACAACATGCATACAAGTCGAAGGGTATTATGCTCAGCGAAGCTGTTGTTCTACGCTGGCAGCATGAATCGGACCTAGATGGGAAAATCGGCCTGCCAAGTTTATCCCTGAGCGGCTGAAACTGCTTCCGTACATCGAGAACAAAGCTGGTCACAGTGGCCAAATAATCTGAGTGCAGCAGCCACTTCTTGTCACGCTTGTAATGCACAGCTGCGTGAATCACGCAAGCCTGCTGTGCTTCCTGGCTAGCACACAGTGGGCTGCTGGAGTAGCAACGTATCCCTGGATCATGACAGGACATTGCCACTTCCCTGAGTTCACAGCTCGGTCCAACATCTGCAGCTGCCTGGCTTCGTCTGACCAGTTGGTGGCCTGGCTGTAATGCCCAACTGCACCTGGTCTATCTGCAAGGGTAGATGGAGCGAGGTACCTGCTCTTCAAGACTCCTTCGGCACCCGCAGTATTAGTTCCATGCGCGAAGAACAGAATGTACCTGTGCACCGCCGAGTCGTCTGCTTTTGTTGAAAAGCCCTATCGGAGGTGATGCATCCAGTAGGAAGGAGACACGGCTGAATAATTCTTCCTTATTCCCCGCGAAGCTCTGCATGAGGGTAGCGATGAAAGTCCATTCCATCAGCGGCGGCTCATGAACACTCGCCTCATGATACAGCCGGCGCAGAAACTCGCGTTCCACAACATCCGGGCGGTTCGGTGTGATTTTTACGCGGCTCGGACCAGCTGACCAGTTTTACCGACATCGCACCTCCGATGGCATCCTGTTCGATACGATGCTCGGTTTCTAAGCTGTCGAACTCGGAGGCTCAGACCTGATGCTGGAGATGTCAGCATCGTCCCCTGCAAAGATTTCATCCACAGCTCCTCCCATCTGCATGCGATCAGTCCTGACGACCTATGGATAGTGGAGCCTTATTTCAGGTGGCAACCCACGATGTTGCCGCTTTGCTTGCTTCTTCTCACCTGTGTATTTCGATGATCTGACCGGTTCCTGAACAGCCAGTACCTCCGAATCTGAAGAACACAGTGAAACCGGAGTAGTCGGGGACCTCTGCGAGTCCAGAAACACCTGGATGTCTCTTCCTTGTGTCATACGGGATGTCGTGACCTGCAAACTCATCGGTTTCTTGGTCCCTGAAAGGAGACGGATGCACATCGGCAGCAAACACATCCACACCAGACACACTGGACTCGGAATCTGAAGCTGCCACGCTACGCAAGAGTTCTGAAACTCTACGTTCCAAAAGGCTTACAGCCACAATTACACTCTGCCGAAGAAAAAGATGCACTCAAACCTGAACTCAAGCTCAACTTAACAGTCCGGTTTGCGCAGATGCACACTTGGGCGGTACCTCTAGAGAGAGAGAGAGAGAGAGAGAGAGCCTCGCTCCGGCGCAATCATTTGATCTTCAAGGCCTGCTTGACCACAATACTGGGTTCTTCCTGGCTCATTCCGGAAACAGGCAGTGTCTAGTCGGGCTAGTTGCCTAGTGGCAACGCAACGAAGGCCAACACACGGAGAACGGTGGAAGGGAGAACGGTGAAAAAAATGCGAGGACGGCTGTAAGCATCCTTAATCCTGTAACCTGACATGACACACGCGTTTCGAAAAGAACGTAAGCGGCTCCACTCTGTACATCGCAGGTACACAATTGAGCATCGCCAAGCGCTTCCACTGATTTGCCGTAGCTTCGTTGGACAGGATACAAAGACAGATGCATTCACTCACTCACCCACTCACTCCCTCACTCACTAGCTCAGCTCAACCACCCACTCGCTCACACACTCTCTTTACCTCTCTTGCAGTGGGTCAGTGCTGCTCCGCAAATTTATGGACCCGTTCACGGGGGATTCCTGTCACATGTGACTGAACTTCTGCACCACACCGCAAAAAATTCATGCATCGGCATCGCTCCAAGCGGGAGTGTTGATTGGCGCGTTCTGCATGACCTGACAGCAGTCGCAGTGCATATCCTTTCGACGTGTATACGCCCAGCTTGGAGCAGGGCATCAAAGTCATCATCACTATCGTAGTCGGCGAGGCGCTCGAAGATCTGTCACGGGATCCATGGCCAATCTTCAGAACAAGTCTGACGAAAAGGAAGCGTGAAAGATTTCAGATGGTTGATTCTTGGAAGCTGCTCCTGGGGGAGACAGCAACAGCAATGCACACTCCACAGCAGCTCTACCCAGCCTCGACCGATTCTACCGCTCTTTGCACAACCGGTGCCTTCCGACCCACAATGCTCCAAGACTGAACATCGATCTCCTGACGGGAGCTGCTTGAAGCCAGGCTCTGGGGCAGCTGCCTTGAAAGGCCCTGGCTGACTGTCCTGGCCTCCTTCTCGACATCACTGCCGCTGGAGTCCACGGTGCTGGTCTCATCTGCATCAACCTCCGACACGGCACCCAGGCAGCGCTGCATTCCCAGGCAAGGTCGCAGCGTCCGTTTGTTCCTTGGCCCGCTAACCATGTCCGTTGTGCCAAGAACGGCAACACAGAGCACTGCTCCTGCGCAGCTGTACAGCAGCTGCGTTACCGGAGCACTCATCGGCCAGTCTCTACATTGGCCGTGGTGCTGAAGGCAATCATCAGCTGTCTTAAATCCGAAGACGCGCAGTCACCCGTGGCTCCTAGACACTAGACAAGATCAGAAAAAAAAACTTTTTGGGGTTATTGGGCTGCCTCAGGCGGCAAACACCCAGCAGTCGCGCAAAGGTGAGAACGTCCTGTTTCGTTTGCAAGCACTTGTGGGCAGCTCCTCTTCAACCTCAATAAAAGTGTTACGCACCACCGCCTTCAGTCTCGCATGACTCGCATCCGAAGATAAGCACAGCCGGTGATCCGAGGCGAAATTCTGCTCAGCCTCAGCGCTGAACCGGGGCTCGCGGATTTCGCTTACACCAGGCGCCGCAACGCCGCCGCGGGCGTGTCGGTACGCTGCCTTCTGGAGTCGGTAGGCACGGTGGAAGTTTTCTTCCACGCGATCCCAATCTTCACGCGACATGGCGCACTGGTAGGGCAGCAGCTCCTGTCCGTCCATGGACTGATACAAGGTCGCCTGCTCACCGATTCTCTTTAGGAACAGCGTGAGATACTCCGAGAGCAGAAAGCTGCTGCTACCGACCATTCCTTAGTTGGCTTCCGATGTGCCCTTGGCTCATGCACGCAGCTGTAGGGCACAAGTTGCGAACTGGTAGATTGTAGCTTTGAACAGATATCATGGATCGAGAGCGAACTTCTGGGATGATGGACGACGCTTTGCAGTCCTCTACGTATCAAGCAAGCTTCCCTCAGGCACCCGCCCCCTCCCTTCAAGGTATCCGGTTTCCCAACCTAAGATGGGAAAACTGGTTTTTCATGGGAGTTCCACCCCAACCACAAACTCACCTCGTTGCTTCTTCCCCTGCCGCCCCCTTCCCCTTTTGGTTCCATTTCCTGGCCATCACCAATCGCTCCCAGCAGTTTTCTCAGCAAGCAGTACTTAACAACTCATCATGAGGACCGCTTCTACCAGCTGGGTTCCGTCAGAATCCGCGGAGAGTTACCGTTGAGCTACAGATTGGTCGCGTCGAAAACACATCGATGGATGTCAAGCCCACATGCTGTCGTCGAAAGCGGTCGTGCATCAGGCCTACCACAGGTATTGGCTGAGACATGTGGCTGAGGATGCTGAGGGAAGCCAACATATTTCGCAGGAGTCAAGTACTTATCACAAGTGGTATTTTGCCATGCGTTGATCAATCAGATTCGTGAAGTGGAATCAGATCTTGGTCAACTGGCTAAACCACGACACCAAGGTGCGCGGATGATAGCGGACCCAGGACGCGAGCCCATGTCTCCTACCTGCGTCAATTGTCGTCACGTCCTGTCACGATGCAAACTCGAAATCAACGCAGCATGCTGGTGGCACAAGAGCGCGCAACCCCCATCTCTCCTCCCGCGCCAGCTCGTCCGCCGCTGCCGGAACCAGGGGTCGGCCCCGTCGCCAGCTTTGAATGGTCAGGACGACATAGCACTGCATGTCCCGAGCGCGCATCCTAGCGTCAAGAATCTGATCTCTCTGGAGCGGGTCAAGCGCGCGAGCTAGGTGCGAGAAGTAAGGTGAGGAGACGGTGCTCCTTCCAGGATGGTCTGAAAAACTACTCGAGGGGTCCAAATTGCCTTTCATCATTTTCCGCGCCAGACTCGTGCACGCCCGCACCCTCGAACGTCCAAAGACCACAGCCCGTCCGACCAAGCAACTCAACCATGCCGGGACGGTTCACGAACCACTCCGCCAGCCGCCTTCAGAGCTCCGGGGGGGGGCAGGTTGCTGTTGGCGTGATTTTTGGCCCCGAGAAGCACTCTTCGACAGTACTGGTTCTGCCAGGGCTGGCCTAAGGTGCATTGAGTTTTTTGAGTCTGAAAAGCGCATGGGGAGGCAGAGCGGCAGGGCCCAGATTGGAGGTGGAGTGAGGGGGCCAGGCCAGCCTCCGAGCATCTGAAACCCCGTTTGCCGAGTGAGCAATGGTCTCGAACCTCACTCCCGAATGACAGTTACAGTACTCGTGCTAACAACCCCAAAAAAGCCAAGACCCGGGCGTGTGTGCACTCCCCGGCAACTTTGTTCAAGGAACAACTGCGGTCTTGTTTCCCTCCTCCGTAGCAAGGACGAACCCGCACTGCAGGGTAACTCCACCAACTGCTTTTTCTGTAGCTGTGGGTTCAATCTTCTCGGTTTTACTGCCACTTTGCAGTCAGCCTCAACAGAAAAGTTGAGGCGGCACAGTGCATGCAACGTGTCTGCTGTGCACTGCACCGACTTCAATAGTCAAAACTGGTAAGGGGCAACATTCGGGTAGGTAGACCTGGCTATGGCAGCATCTTTGCAGGGTTGTTTTGCGGGCCCGCCCTTTTACGTTTGCCTAAGTGAGCGAGGGTCTTGCCTCCTACTTCGCAAGGACGAGCCCGCGTTGCAGAGGTGGCTGAGGTCTGGGAGCTTCCCATTTTAGGAGTCAGTCAGCATCAGTTCGATGCTTTGCAAAGTTGTCACACAGTTCTTGATGCGACGCACAGCAACATCATGGCAGTAAATTGTACACCTGCTGTGGATGCTCAACGTTCGACACAGGATCTCGAGGCTTCAAGACTTTCGACACTAAGGTCTCCCAGCTTCAAAGGCTTGCAGATATATGACGAATGACGAATTACTAACTTCGTATCCCACTTGGCGTTGGCATCGAATTACCCTCTGATTCGTTGACCCTGTCGGAACATACGCATAACAGGAAAGCGGCAAAGATGCCACTTCTCGCTGTTCGTGAGATCATCATAAGTGCGGCAAACTCAGGTTTTAGCGCAGTTTGTGTTTGGTCGCTGTTCCCGCACATGACGTATTAGGGGGTCCGATCTGTTTTGCTAGAAGCTATGGGCTTGCAGGCAAGTAAGGCCTGAGTTTAAAACGTTCAAAAAACGAATTAAGGGGTTGAATGAACTGCATGCAGTGAAATACAACTTCAACTAGTCGCAAACGCAGTGAATCAAGACTTCGATTGTTTTCAAGCTTGAGGAAAGCATGCATGCCCTAGTTGCTCTTGGACTCTTGGGGTCTGGGCACCATAGTGCAGCACAACACAACGGCATCCCTGCCACACAGCTAGAAGCAGGCAGCTTTGTGCGAACAAAAAACATCAAGGACCTCATTCAACTCCATCTACGCCCTTACTGACAGATACGTTGGAAGCAGCAACCCAGAAGTCCCATCCCATAGTTGGCATAAGGGATCTGATGAAAATGAACCCGGGTGCATCTTGTACATCGCGATGTGGACTGGTAGTCACATTTAAGCAGAGAGGGGCATGGTGCTAATACGTGTGTTCTGGCTTGCTCCGACGAGCGAAATGTACCACGACAGTTATGTCGTATGTGGAAACCTGCCGGTGGTCCTTGTAAGGCTATCTATCGTGCATACGAGAGCTACATAGGTCCAAGAACCATATTTTCCCCCAATGGAATCCCGTACATCAACCAGGTTGGCAGTGGTGCTGGCGTGGCCTCGTTTGGCCTCTGTATCTTAGGCGGTGGATATGCACATTTAACATTTATCCTAGTTTTCCGCTTGGAGTCTAGGTCCCCAGAATGAGCAAACAAGGAATCCCAAGTCCTAACCCCCCAAGCCCAAGCCCACACCGGACGAGGTGAGAGGAAGGGGCCGGAGTGGAAGGGGAAGGAAAAGGGCAGGAGAGTGAAAGGCAGGAGAAGGCAGAGCAGGGGAATCGAAAAAGCAGCCTTCCGAATTGATCAGGGAATCAGTGGCTCCCCTCGAAGGGCGGTGGGGTGGACAACAGCATATTCAGTGAACCCAATTCGGTGAACTGAAACCGCTTTTTCAGTGAACTCACCCCCCAAATTCAGTGAACCAGGGCCCAGTTCACAGTTCACGGCCCCACCCCCCGTCTCCATCTAACCTAACATATCCCAACCCCACCGGACCACCCGCCCCCCCACCCCTCTACCCTACGCCAGCAAGTTTCATTCACGAGCATGACGACACTGACCGACCCCAACCCGACCGAACCTGACCCAACCTGACCTAACCTACCCAACCTACCCAACCCATCCAACCTAAGCTAATCTAACCTGATCGTCAGCTTTCCCGACCCAATCAATGTACCCCAACCAAACCTAACCCGACCTAAGCTAATTTGACCCACAGCTTCCCTTTCCAAAACTAACCTAAACTAGCCTGACCCAACCTAATCTTCCTCAACCTACCCTAACAACCGTGGCCCCTCCATCCAACCTAACCCAACCCAACCCAACCTGCCTAACCAACCCGACCCAAGCTACCCCCAAACTAACCAACCTAAGCCTACCGACCACAACTCAACCCAACCTACCCACGTAACCCAACCTACCCCAAGCCAAGTCGAGCTAACCTAACCTAACCAAGCCAACCCACCAACCCAACTCCCTAACCTAACCTACCTAAGCCAACCCACCACAACCCAACCCAATCTAACCCGACCGACCCCAACCCAACTTCCAGCCAACCTAACCTAACCCAACCCAACCTACCCCTACCTGGCCCTCCGCAGACCTAACCTCCCCCCCCCCNCCCCCCCCCCCCCCCCCGCGTCCCCAACCTAACTTAACCCAACCTAACCTAACCTACCAGAGCCAACCCAACCCAACCTACCCCACAGCCTAGTCTAACCAAACCCTACCCCAAACTAACCTAAGCGACCTAAGCCAACCGACCACAACTCAACCCAACCTACCCACGCAACCCAACCTACTCCAACCCAAGTCGAGCTAACCTAACCTAGCCAAGCCAACCCACCCCAACCCAACCCATCTAACCCGGCCTATTCCCAAGCTCACCTCACCAAACCTCAACCAAGCTAACTACCCTGCCAAACCCAACCTACCCCCAACCAATCCAACCTACCCCAACTTAATCTAACCAGCACACCGCAGACGAAACCTGCCACAACCCAACTCTCCCACCCCCCAACCTAACCTAACCTACCTAAGCCAACCCACTAAGTCGAGCTAACCTAACCTAGCCAAGCCAACCCACCACAACCCAACCCAAGTAACCAACCTAACCCGACCTATTCCCAAGCTCACCTCACCAAACCTCAACCAAGCTAACTAACCTGCCCCAACCCAACCTACCCCCAACCAATCTCGCCTAACCCCGCGCACCGCAGACCTAACCTGCCACAACCCATCTCCCCCCCAACCTAACCTAACCCTACCTAAGCCAACCCACCACCCAACCCAATCTACCCAAACCCACCTGACCCAACCTACCCCAACCCAACCTCCAGCGAACCTAACCTAACCCAACCCAACCTACCCCCACCTGGCCCTACCTAACCCAACCGACCAAACTCACCTATCCCAACCTACCCCAACCTAACCTAACCAACCCGCCGCAACGTAACCCAACCCACCTAACTGTCACAACCCAAACCCAACCCACCCCAACCCAACCCAATCTACCCACCTAACCCAACCTACCCCAACCCACCCCAACGCAAGTCTAGCGCCAACCCACCACGATCCAACCCACCCAACCCCACCTAATCTGGCCGGATCGCCAGCTTCCCCACCTAACCCATCCTACCCCAAACAAACCTGACCTGAAGGGACACCACGCCAATCCACCCACCCAACCCCAACCTAAATTCCACCCAACCTTACCCAACCCAACCTGCCCAAGCTAGGATGGGCAACCCTTTGCAGCCGAACCCAAACCAACCCGTGACAGCCCAAATCCACCTACCCCAAGCGAACCCACTTTCCAAACCTACTAACCTAACCTAAGGGCTAGTTAGCTTGGTTGAGGTTTGGTGAGGTGAGCTTGGGAATAGGTCGGGTTAGATTGGTTAGTTGGGTTGGGTTGTGGGTTGGCCTGGCCAGGTTAGGCGACTAGCGTTGGGGTAGGTTGGGTTGCGTGCGTGGCGGGTTGGTTAGGTTAGGTTGGGATAGGTTAGGTTGGTCGGTTGGGTTAGGTAGGTCCAGGTAGGGGTAGGTAGGTTGGGTTGGGTGGGTATGGGTAGATCGGGTTGGTAGGGGTAGATTGCCAAACCCAACCTACCCCCAACCAGTCCAACCGACCTCAACAACCTCCCCCAACTTAATCTAACCCAACCCAGCACACCGCAGACCTAACCTGCCACAACCCAACTCCCCTCCCCCCCAACCTGACCTAACCCAACCTAACCGAACCTAACCGAACCTAACCGAACCTACCGAAGCCAACCCACCACAACCCGACCCAATCTACCCAAACCCACCTTACCCAACCGACCCCAACCCAACCTCCAGCCAACCCAACCTAACCCAACCTACCCCAAACCTAACCTAACCAACCCGCCGCAACGTAACCCAACCTACCTAACCTGTCACAACCCAAACCCAACCCACCCCAACCCAACCCAATCTACCCACCTAACCCACCACGATCCAACCCACCCAACCTAGCCTTCTCTGCAGCTTGCCCGACCCAATCAATGTAACCCCCCCCCCCACCTGGCCCAAACCAACCCAACCAACAGCTTCCCTTTCCAGACCTAACCTAAGCTAACCCAAGCTGACCTGCGTCCTGCCACGAACGAATCTCTTCCCGAAGCAACCCAACCCAGCCTACCCCAAACAAACCTGACCTTCCTTGAAGGGACCCACCACCCACGCCAATCCACCCAACCCCAACCTAAATTCCAGCCACCTAACCCAACCTTACCTAACCCAACATGCCCAAGCTAGGATGGGCAACCCTTTGCAGCCGAACCCAACCCAACCCGTGACAGCCCAAACCAACCTACCCCAAGCGAACCCACTTTCCAAACCTAGCCTAACCTAACCCAAGCTGACCTGCGTCATCTACCCCAACCTAACCCAACCTAACCTAGCCTACCTAAGCCACAACCCAACCCAATCTACCCATACCCACCTCACCCAACCTTCCCCAACCCAACCTCCAGCCAACCTCATCCAACCCAACCCAACCTACCCCTACCTGGACCTACCTAACCCAACCGACCAACCTAACCTATCCCAACCTACCCCACCCAACAAACCCCAACCCAAGTCGAGCTAACCTAACCTGGCCAGGCCAACCCACCACAACCCAACCCAACTAACCAATCTAACCCGACCTATTCCCAAGCTCACCTCACCAAACCTCAACCAAGCTAGCTAGCCTGCCAAACCCAACCTACCCCCAACCAATGCAAGCTACCCCAACAACCTCCCCCGACTTAATCTAACCCAACCCAGCACACCGCAGACCTAACCTGCCACAACTCCCCCCCCCCAAGCTAAGCTGACCCAACCTCACCTAACCTACCTAAGCCAGACCACCACACTCCAACCCAATCTTCCCATACCCACCTAACTCAACCGACCCCAACCTAACCTCCAGCCAACCTAATCTAACCCAACCCAACCTAACCTAACATACCTAAGCCAACCCACCACAACCCAACCCAACTTCCCATTCCCACCTAACACAACCGACCCCAACCCAACCTCCAGCCAACCTAACCTAACCCAACCCAACCTACCCCTACCTGGCCCTCCGCAGACCTAACCTGCCACAACCCAACTCCCCCCCCCCCCCCCCCCAACCCACACCCACAACCCAACACCCAAACCCCCCACACCACCCACCCCACCCAATACCACCCCACACCACAAACACCACCCCACATAACC
>BGNK01001618.1:76834-128851 GCA_003297005.1 Symbiodinium sp. clade A Y106 | reverse complement strand
GCCAGGTCCGTGATTGCGGGGATGCATGGCCAATCCTGTTCGCCACGCCCTTGGCTCAGGCTGCACAGTCCTCCTCAGGCCTGCTCACTGTCCAGAGTCTTGTGCATAACTGGCAAAATCAGGCCGTGGATGGGTTCACGGCTTTTGAGAGCGCTCCTATAGCTGTGGTCCTTCAGCTGAATCGATTTTGCAAAGGGGCCGGGCCGAGCAGAGCAAAGATGACACTCCTGTTATTCCGGACCCTCGCATCCTGCTGCCGTGTTTTCAGTACTCCTCTACAGCTGCTTCTACGGCTCTGCAGTTTCGGTCCTTTCAGTATCAGCTTTGTGCCATCATCACGCATACAGGTACCAGGCCAACAAATGGCCACTATCGTGCCGTTTTATGCTCCTGCGCAGCCGGTTCTGCCTCTTCCGGCTCTGGCTCTGTGTCACCATCTGCTCAGAGCATCTGGTACTGTGATGATGATAAAAGACCGTGGATCCGCAATGCTCTCTCCCACACCACGCTGCGGGAAGGTCACCACTTTTTCTACCGCCGCATCTGATCATGCTCATGATCTGTCTTGCACTCGCATTCTGCTGTACTCGTGGTTGCACATGCGCGTGCACAACACGTTTCCGTTGACGTGTGCAAAGCACATGGCTCTAAGTAGCCGGGGTGGCTACCTGTCACAACAGCCTCGCCAAGCGGACACTTCTCTGCAGCGTCTGAAAGAAAGATGTATATATGTATATATGTATATATGTATATATGTATATATGTATATATGTATATATGTATATATGTATATATGTATATATGTATATATGTATTTATGTATATATGTAACTATCTATAGACTTGTTGGTGGGATATGGTGGGATGATTTCGAGAAGTTGTCAGTTCGCCATACAGACCACGAAGAACCACTGGCTCAGAAGAAGCTTTTAAACTCTCGAATATAGCTCTCAGCACCTCCGACTGGAAGGCTCCAAACGAAAATTTTGAAAGATATCAGCCCGCAGTTCGAGCGCAGACTCCAGAGAGCGTTTGGCATCCAACCAGGAGTCCATGGTCATCGACACGGTTGCAGCCGCTTGGGCTGTGAGAGCGCATGAAGCCAGATTCCCATGTGCTCGGAAGGAACAATGTACTTCCGAGGCTCTGTTCATCAGTGATATTGGAACTTTCATGTTCCAGCATTGCTGGCATTCTTCCATGGGCACAGTGCGGCCGTGCTGCTTCGTGGTTGTTCAGGAGTTGATGCTTTTTCTGATTTGATTGTGGGCACGTTGGTCAGCCCCTGCATGCCAGTGCCTTCACCACGAACAGCGTCAAGAACAATTTACGAAGGACGTGCATTGGCTTTGAAAAGCTGGTGTGCCGTCCCTGCCTTGCGTAAGTGTCATAGTCTATCATCGGGTGATCCAGAACGGGAACTGGACAGGATGCCCCCAGTGGAGTTTACGTCGAACAACTGCGCCGGGACCCGATGGCCTGGAAAGGCTTCTGCCCAACAGCACTCAGCAACCCTTTGGACCTACCGCTTCGAGTCTTCGAGGCTAGACTCCTTTCGTTCTTTTTGGTGAACTTTGTCTTGCCGGTGTGCACCTCAGATGTGCCTCTTTGCCAAGATGCTCTTCGGTTCCTGCAGATCGCTGAGAGTTTGCTTTGGGAACGCAGCTCTTGTCAGATCATCACGGTCGGGCTTTCCGTCGCGATGGTTTGGTACCTCAGGCGCGGAAGGCTTCGAGCAACCCGGCTCCTGCAGCTGCACTTAGTCCATCGAGGTCGCACTGTGGACCAGACCAAGACTTCACTTCTGCCTTGCGCTCCAGTCTCAGACAGAGTCCAAATTCGCCGCAGTACTCAACGTTCGGCTGCGATCTTGAACGCCTCCAAGGCAGCAGTTGGGACTCAAGCGACATCTTGGCCGTCGCAGTATTCACTTCCTAACTAATTCCATTTTCCCGACTGGCAGCCACCCGACGCTGTCATACCAGGCCATGTACAGAAACCAAAGCCCAAACGAATAGCTGGTTGGCGGTGGTTAATGTGTGCTTGGACAACATGCAACAAATGTGAAGGACTCCCTTCTTTGCGACCTCACATGAAGGCTGCCTGAGAGGGTCGAGGGCTCCCGCACGTTGATTTGGAGGAGCAAAATCGTTGATCATGCTGACTGCTCTTGCGCCGGACTTTCTGCGGCATGCTGCACTATGTGCTGGGCATGCTCGAGCGTTCTCAGCTTGTAGTATAAGCTCCCAGGGCTGCCTGAAGCTCTGAGGTCGCTTGGATTACGAAGTTGCTGAAGCATGCAAAGTTTCAGAATCTCGATGTCATCTGAACATTCTCAGGTGATGACGGCAGCACGGCGATCTGCTGCTTGGCCACAGATGGCTGTTTGATGGCTTGAGCTGGGTTTCGCTTCGGTGGATACTTAGAAGTCATGCAGGACTCAGTAAGTATAGTACCTCGAGTTTCCTGGTGCCACCGCGACAGGCCTGGGCATTGCGTGCGGCATGCCTTGGTGCTGTTGGGGTGGCGACCCTGATGCTGGCAGAGGCTCGGCTTTGGATGCATTGGATCAATTTTCTGGCTTTTCTGTGCAGACCGCTTTCGTGGTGGCAGTGCCAACTGTCAGTGACGCCCAGAGCAGAACACTGGCAGGTGTGGCAGGGCTGTGGAAATTGACACTGGGGATTTCAGGGTGTCCAGTCTGCCGGGATTTACAGCACAAGGCCTCGGTTCTTCCTACGCATCATTGCGAGGAAGCCGCAGTTGCACTCTCAGTCTGCACCAAGATTTTCGGCATGTGAGTTTTGAAGCTTTCATGGCCTTTTGGCTGTAGACTCGGCAGCATGAGGCTTCGCCCCTCGAACGCCTCTCAAAGCCGAAGAGGCGCTCGTGTGTTGCCGCCCCCCCGCTTTATTTAGGGTTTAGAGTTTTGGGTTAGTTTCTTTTTTTTTTCCGTCACTGGGGCGTAAGAGTTTGGAGAGCTGCAGCAGGCTGTCGAAGCTGGCGAGGCCGCGACCCTTTCGGGTTTCTGTTGGCATGTCAGCGCTTGAGGACAGTGCTTCTTCTTCTGAGCTGGATTTGCCAGAAATGGGTTTAAAGTTAAGGAGCATCCTTGCAAATGTGGAACTTTTGCAGATCATTGCGACAGGGCAAGAAAAAGATTGACTGGGTGCTGTTGGCCTACTTCGCTCTCTGGTATTTGGGGAACTATTACTACAACATCACCAACAAGTGCGGAGCCCTGCACGATTCCAGCGAAATGTTGTGCAGCATGTCTGCCTTTCAAGCCGGTCTGTTTCCCGAGTAGTGTTCGACGCTGTCCTGTTCGATCGAGGCTGGCCTTGAAGGCAGCAGGCGGCGCCAAGGGCTTCCCGATGACGATTGCGACACTTCAGGCAGACGGCGAAGAGTTCTCCTCAAGCATCCCAGTCGATGCGCCATCCTAGTAGCACCAGCCGCGAGACCTTTGTAACACTATGTATTTGTGCTCTGACTCCGCAGCTTGGTGTGGGCTGCCTATGGGCCCTTCTCCTGTGGGGCTATCCGGACACGCGGAAGCTTCCTGAGATCACGGCGGAGTGCGGCCGGCTGCGTTATGCTGTGGAAACATTGAAGTTTGAACATATTGAGTCAATAATATTGAGCCATGCGGCTCGATGGATTTTGCCGCCTGTCTTGCCAAAGCCTTGATGTGCGGGGCCGCATGGTGCAGGTGTGTACCTTGCTAGCTCGCGGAAGCTTTGGGTCACGCCCACATGACCCGTCATGTTGTTTTCTCGTTAAAAGCCATCGCTTCCAGGCATTCATGCAGGGGAGTGCGGCACATGCAAGTGGGGAGCGAGACCTCCTCAGTTCAGATCCGGACAGTGAGCTGGTTCGAGATGATCAAGACACAACAGGATATTCTCCGGTTGAGTGTATGGCATGAACGGATCAATATGGATACCTTCATGTGATCCATGTCGTTTCTGCCTGGTGACAAGTACGCTGTTGAAACCTGTGCATCCAGTGCACATGATCAGTCACCGTGACCCCGCCTTTTGGCACTTCAACAAATCGAAGGCCTCGGATCAACTCCACAGATTTCGCACTCGAGCTCGCGGAAAAATCCAACTGATAATCAGTAGGGTTGTTCGTCAAAACGTTGACGACACGCGGCACCAACAACAAGCTGCCGCCATTCAGCTGAATATAGGAGCAGCTCACACACAGCCACACAGCAGAAGCTGTGGCAGGAACACTGCTCAGGCATATGAAGCAAGGGGTACTGCCCACATGACATGTCATGTTTTTTTAGTTTGACAGCAATACATCGTTTCCAAGCATACATGCCTGGGACCTGGGAGTGTGGCATGTGCACACCAAAACACGCAACGAAACTGTGGATGCAGGTACTAAGTAGGGTCAGTCCTGTGCCCCTGCAGAAAAGAGATGGGCCCACTGCAGCATCTAGGCTTGACGGTGGGCCGCTTGCGGCACCTCGTTTCGCAGTGTTTCAGGGCTCCAGCAAGCACGTTTGCAGCAATCTGTCATCATGAACCACATCACAGTCACGTAGTGCAGCTTTATTCGAGTTGCAGCAGCTCATCAGTCAGTGTGCATCAGCAAAGTCCCGGTGTGTTTCAAGTCGTGTTTCTGCCTGCTAGATCTCGGTAGGATTACGAACGTCTCATCGACGGCATGTTTGTGTATATATATATAGATTCTAACCCTTTCGGGCAGAATCTGGGAAAATCGGGCAACCATGGGTCGGGAATAGAGGAGAAGTTTTTTCAAGCAGATGCAGGGGCAATTTTCAGACACCTACGGCAACAGGTCGGGAACGGTAGGGGGGGGAGGAGACTACGAACGTATGTGCATCTACATGGCGTGTTAAAACGCATAGCAATATCTCTCTTCGTTCCTGTGTCACTGGATGATTGTTTTTTTGCTGAAGGCAGCGGAAAGGGTTTAGGGTTTAGGGTTTGGGAATTAAGGTTTTTTTTGGGTTTAGGGTTGAGGGTTCGGGAACGGTAGGGGGGAAAATGCATAGCGACATCTCTCTTCGTTCCTGTCACTGGATGATATTTGCCCCTGCTGAAGGCAAAGGAAAGGGTTTAGGGTGCTGAGTTTGGGGAATTGGGTTTTCGGGTTTAGGGTTTTAGGGTTTAGGGTTTAGGGTTTCCGAATGTGCCTTGGTCTATGCCCGATGTTCTCGGACCTGTCCGAAAAGATGCGTCTCTATTCCCGATTTTACTCTTGCATCTTCATGAAAATCACAACGCCTATGCTGAGCATAGATCCGTGAAAATCCCAGCGCCCTATATATATATATATATATATATATATATATATATTTGTGTGTTTTTATAGAAAAAGAAATAATGAAATATACGTGTGTGCGTGTGCCTGTGCGTGTGTGTGTGTACACACCTGAACATGGTGACCGAGTGAGCCTTTTCATGCAGTAGTTTGCAAGTGAAATTTCAGGCAGGGGGGCACGGCATCAGATTTCGGACCGTGCCTAACAAAGCTACGAAATCTGATGGGAAGCTTCCTCAGCATCAGTTCGTGCCAAGCCAAAGTGTGTGTCGTTCTGGCTTACCCGAAATTTGGGGCCAGATCAGAGTGGGCAGAAGCCCAAGCCCGCGCTTGCGGATGTAATACGCCAACGCTGCCAACTCAACGTCATTGTGCAATCATCATCATGTGTGATAGGTTCACTTACTGAAGCTGTCCGATGCCTCTCATCACGTTCACCTCAGACTGGCGTTTGCAAGTGAATCTCTCGGACGCTCGTTTGCCAGTGACTGCAATTTGGGAGGGTTGCTGGGTTTGGGGTTATAGGCAACGCGACTCATGCGGGCTTCACGCAGTTTGGGTCTGAGCTGTGCGCGACTTGCTGCTGTCAGTGCCCGTAGGAGCGGCTTGCCAGTGTTTTGCAAGGTTTCGGGGTTTTGTTCCTGTAGGTCTCAGGTATGAGTCTGGTTACTGATATTGAATGCCTGTACATTTCAGTTCTCAAGTGCCTGAAGCTGATTTCTTATCCTGTGCATAGGATGCTCTTTGACTCCCGCACGAGACAATGCATCGGGCCTTGTGCGCCCTCCTTCGCCATGTTGCCGCCTGCCGCACCGTATGCTCCTCTTCAGTCTTTGCATCTTCGCGAAGCAGCATCCCATCCGAGATGCCCAGTAAGAGGAAGAAACCTTCCTCATCCTCTTCATGGTCTTCCCATAGCTCCACCTCCACCAATACCCTGCAGCGCAAATTGCGCAAACGTGAGAAGGCAAAGGCACAGTCCTCGCGGAAGAAGGACAAAAGTCGTGCCAAGCAGTCAGCCCGGCGCCGCCGCTCACGAGACAAGCAATCTCACGGCGCTTCTTCTAAGCAGACTGCTCAGCGTCAGAAGAAGGNGGAAGAAGGACAAAAGTCGTGCCAAGCAGTCAGCCCGGCGCCGCCGCTCACGAGACAAGCAATCTCACGGCGCTTCTTCTAAGCAGACTGCTCAGCGTCAGAAGAAGGCCCGCAGTCCTCGCCTGGACAGCAGATTTGTCACCAGGCAGACCCAGGGGCATCGCCGCTCCCCGACGACCTCTGACCGGGACAGGTGCAGAGCCAAGCCCGGGCCCGCAGGTACACATTCCAGGCATCCCTCCAAACAGGACCGCAGCCGCAGTCCACAACGAGCACGTCTGATTCTTGTGCCAGGCCCAGGCCACACAGGTGCACCGCAACAGATTGGTATGCCCAATCCGCCACCTCCTACAGCTCCTTCCAGCTGGCAGCTTTTTCATCCACACCCAGGGTACCAGGGCCCGCCTCCGACTCCGTACGGGTATGGGTCTTGGAATGTTGGCATGGGTTTATGGCAGAGCTTTGGCGGCCAACAACACGGTCAGGCCGGTGATCTTCCCAAGCAGCCTCCTCAGCCACCTAGCGCCCGCCACGATCGCAGACAAGCCCAGGCCACCTGGACTGACCCACAGCATCTTCGCAGCCGTCGTCAAGGATACCATGAAGCGTGGGCGGCCAAGAGGCAAGAGGCAGCCGCTGCTGCCAACTCACCCGATCGGGTGGAAGCAGCTGCAGCGCTCTTACCGCATGAGAAGCCACAACTCTACGCGGTGGACGTGGACCAGTGTGAAGATCTGGCGCATGAGTTTGCGGCTGCCGAGCCGTCAATGCCGACATCCCTCGCTGTTGAACTTGCGCATTTATCCCTGGCATCGGGGATAGCCAGAGGTGCATTGCAGTTGCAGGCGATAAGCACTTTCGAGGTGTCGGATGCCTACCAGTGCATCTTTTGTGCCGCTGCAGACCCGGCAAACGCCTGCGTTTGAGCCACCGGAGGCCACGCGCCCGGCCATCACTACTCCTCTGTGTTCTGTCACGGCACGGATCTGCCCACGCGAAATGGTCATCAGGCGAACAGTGCCTGGCACGGGCCTTGGTGCCAATTGCGATGCCGACTTCCCACCGACCTGATTTTATTCACAAGCGGCGGTGGGAGACATGGAATTGGGCACAGTACGGCAGGCCGTCGAACGCGAGCTGAACATCTCGAAAGGCTTGCAGGGAATTGTGGTCGCTGGCGCATTCAGGTCAGTAAAATCCCACTTGAAGATCGCATGGGCTGACACAGTGGAGGAGGCACGGCTCTGCTTCTGCAGGGGAGCTGTCCGGAACAAAGATCGCTGGGCCTTCATTCAGCCTATGCGCAGATCCGAGGACTTGTCATTCCTCTTCCAATGTGACCTTCGCACCTGGCAACTTGCTGCAGAAAGGTCACTGCATGTCACTGCACATGCAGTTGCACATGCAATCCTACTTGCAACCCCTTGGTCTTGCCTTCTCATGGTTTTCTGCACCTGCAGCCTTCTTTGTGTAGAGATCTCGGCTCAACAACGTAACTGGTAGGTTCGTCTCAGCTACGTCTCACAACATGGACCGGAGTCGCACACCTCCACCCAGATTTGGTCAGGCCGCCAGGCCGTGGCGCTCCCACATTCCAGCCAAGAGTCGGATTTCGTGAGGCCCCACCCCGAACGGCGGCACTGTTCCTGCCCCTCAGCCTCCCATGTCTTGCATCTGGCGTCAACCCCACCCGCACCCCTTCTCCGAAGCAGCCGGCAGCGCTCGCAACCACGGGTCAGCGCCACAGACAGCTTCATTTGGCCTTCAGCCCCAATGCTCCCCGAGCCTGCTGCATTGCTCCAGCCACCACAGGAAGGCTCTAACTGGCTTGCCACTCATTTGCAAGGCAAGTTCCAAGAGCGTGAGATCAAAGCACGGATCAACTCTCTCACGCTCAATGACAGAAAGAAAATGAGCTGCAGGATTGGTTGAAGCAGGTTGAAGCCTGGCTGGAGGCCCAGACAGACGACGGTTTCATTACCAAAATCCGTCGAGCTGCCGTCATTTGGGGGATACCCCCAGGCACCGGGACAAAACTTCAGAAGCAGCCACTGGGCAGGCTCATAGCAGTGGGGTCGTTCATGGAAAGATGACTGCTGGTGGCCCAACACCGGCGCAGTCGGCGCTGCGACCTGAGGCAAACGCATCAGGCTTGCAAGTCAGAGACAAGTCAGAGACAACTTGTTCGTGCAGGCATCAAAGTCACAGGAAAAGTTTTCATGGTAGCAGAGCGCAAAGTCGCTCTTGGGCCTTGAGATCTCTAGGAGGTCCCCGTAGGTGTAATGAGCCCAACACCTATAAGGCCCCTACGAAATTCGAGCCATTGTGACCGAGTTCAGTTTACGCCCTCCCTTTAAGGGACGGCAGCGCAAGCTGTGGGAAGTCCAGTAGCCGTGAACGACGATGACGACATCTCAGACACCGGAATGAACCCGACGACGCAGACAGAGATAATTAATGGCTCTTGCTAATGCAGCAATGGCTGCAGCTCAGGCTGCACAGGCTTCTGCAGATGCTATGCGTGCAGCATCAGTCAGATCATCAGGTGGCTTCGCTGAGGCCAACAAAGTCCTGAAGTACCCGGAACCATTCGGGAGCGAGAATCATGATAGTGATGTTCTTGCGTGGCACGATTGGTGTCACGGATTCAAAGCATGATAATATTTGCCCAGCCTGGGTACGACACCGAGCTATAGAGCTCATCGAGAAGCCTGTAGAGCAAGAACTTCCCCTCTCGGAGATGGCAGTGGAGACTAAGATGCGGTCGCTCAAGCTCTACGCGATCCTCAGTTCTCTTCTTCGCTTCAAACCCAAGAATCTTTTCAAACAAGTCACTGACAAGAACGGTTTTGAGGTATGGAGGCAATTACTTCGCATTTTCTCGCCTCGAACAAAGGCAAGATCGATAGCGTCGGTCTCTTCGTGAACAGATCCAGGGTCTGGACCGCCTAGCCTTGGAGTATGCAAAGGTTTCGGGTGTACAAGTGACAGACGACGTGATGATGGGCACATTGATACGCGTACTTCCACAGCGCATTCGTGATCATGTACAGCTGTACAGCTTCAGTTGAACGAGAAGAGCAATTACAGTTCTGTCAGAAACTATGTTCTCAGCTACGAAATGTCTACTAGCCAATGGAAAACAGGGTCCACATGGAGATGGAAGTGACCAAGCAGCCTACAGACCTCGGAGGTGTAATTTAATGCCCCTGGAGATAGGCGCTCTTTCATTGAAGCGCAAGTACGGCAAAGGCAAGGACAAAGGAAAAGGCGACTACAAGGGCAAGAATGACAAAGGCAAAGGCAAGGGTGACTACAAGGGCAAGAGCGACAAAGGCAAATCAAAGGGCAAAGGTGGTGACTCCAAAGGCAACAAAGGCGGAAAAGGGCAGTATGGTGGCTACAACAGCTATTACAACAACTACAGCAACAACTACAAGGGTGGAACATCACACCAGGAGAAAGGTGGCAAAGGACAGTCTTGGAAAAACGTAGAGTGCTTGTGTTGCCACAAGTTCGGACATTACAAGTGGGATTGCAGGAAATTTGCTGCTGATGTGGCCTCGGGTGTTGTTCATCAGGTAGAGCAGTCTGCTACAAGCAGTGTGGCGCAGCAGAGCACGGTGTCGATAGTGACTCCGAGTCAGAGTGCGTCAGTTGCTATGCCGAAGCGTGTAGCAAGAGTTGAAGCCTTCAGCGTTGCAGAGAATGATGAGTTCGTTGATTTGACCGCTTTTGACATTTCGGACGGTGACCTTCACGTTGGAATGAAGCAGATCGCGATGATGAGTCAGAAGGGCACTGTTGGACAGTGCTCGATCCCAGGTTGTGATGTTTCGGAGTCGTCTGGGACGGCTTCAACGTGGTCGTCTGGTGTATGCAGCGTTGGACGTCTGTAGTTCGGAGCCTCTCAGTGTTCGGACGGTAGGATCGCGTGCGCAGCAACATGAAGTACACGTAAGTGGACATTGTGCTAGACAGTGGTGCAGATGCTTCAGCCCTTCCCCTAGCCTGGAGTGGAGTCGGTGAGTATGCTGGGGCGGCCAAAGTGGCAGCCGGGTTTGTGGATGCTCAAGGAAACAGTCTACATGTTCAAACGGTGAGAACAGCAGAAGTTGGACTAGGAGACGCCGTCTTTCCTGAAAATTTCATCGTTTCTCCGGTTACCAGTCCATTGATTTGTCTTGGTCATCTCTATCCAGCTGGCTACTATGTGCTCCCCGACAAAGGTTCAGGCCTCATTCTCACGGATGGTGTCACGAAGATCCCCATGGGCTATCGAAACCAATCGTTTGTCGTAAAGGGTTCGATTCGAGCCGTCAGCAAGGAGGACAGTCAGTACCATTCCACTCGATTTGCATCCGAAGCTAAAGGCACTGCGAGGTACATGGTCAGACACAGGATTCGGTGCTGTGGCGTGCAAGTCCATGTCTACATGTGGATACGACTATGATCCCGAGGTCCGCAATGTTTTGGATGCGCGCAACATTGGTGTGTCGTTCAGGAAAGTGGGTTTTGGAAGAATATGCCGAAGATCTTCGAGACATTGGTGGTGATCTCACCGCGAAGTTTGACAGAGCCCAAGAAATTGAAGCAGTGATCACCATAGCTCATGATGCCAAGCTCACTCCTGAACAACTTGGATTTTCGTTTCAGTTTTCGACCCCTTTTCCACCAGAGAGAGAGGGCCCAGTGCGAGTTCACAGCCTAATCAGCTGGGGAGAGAGCCAAGTGCAAGTTCGCAGAGCCTTGAAGCCAGAGCCAAGCCAGAAGCCGTGGTTGAGAGCGCTGAAGTTTGGGAGCATCGCGAAGGTGATGATGTTCCAATGACTGGTGATCCTAAAGAGTTTAGCGAGCCCGCGGTGGAAGATCGCGACCCAGACATGCGTCTGAATGCAATTCAAGTAGAGAACGGGGTGATTACAAGCGAGTCTTCGTTGGAGTTGCTTCAGAGCGCATGTGCAGCATGTGGTATATTGCTTCTACAGGGAATAAGTCGCAGTTGTGGAAGCGCTTGGGTGACTTCGTTGTGCAGAAAGAGACGATTGATCAGAAGAACATTGCGCACACGCTTGAGAGAGAGATGACGCGCAGACCAGAGTCGCAGAGTGTGGTGGCAGATCCCACGCAGCAGCAGAGAGATCGGCGTGCTCTCACGCATTAATCATTTCAACCGTGGTGTCCAGTTTGCGTGTCATGCAAGAGTAGACAAGATAGGCGTCCCAGCGTCGCAGACCGCAGTGGTTCCGCGGTCTCTGTTGTCTCGTTCGACTATGGTTTTCTTGGTCTTGAGGCAGCAGGTGATCAAATGACGGTGTTATTCGTGGCAGACAGACAAACAAAGTGTTTGCATGCAATTCCGGCTAAATCCAAACCCGGATCGTCGCTTCCTCATCTCGTGACGGAGTTGACAAGATTTGTGAGCTGGCTTGGACATGATGAAGTACGCCTTCGTTGTGACAATGAGAATCCGGTGAGAGTTGTAGCAGAGGGAGTGAAGAAAGCGTGGCATCAGAGTGCAATCAGACACAACACCAATCGACAGCCAAGAATCACACGGTCCAGCTGAGCAAGCAGTGCAAGCACTACGGCAACAAGCATGCATCCTTATGAAGCAAGTTGAACTTGGAGGTTTGAAAACCACGGTTGCCGCGGACGAGAGTGAAGCCAAGCCTGACATCGACAACCCAGGAAGCATATTTGGAATCAAGCATGCTTTGTGGGGCTGGGCGGTGAACCACTCAGCATGGCTACACAATGGTTTTCATGTAGAACATGGCGAAACACCTTTTGAACGAGCTTGCAAAATGAGCTACACCGGCAAGGTTTGTATGTTCGGGGAGCGCATCATGGCGTACATCCGTACAGGTTCGATGGGCAAGGCAGCCCCTCGTTGGACAGAGGCGATTCACCCACAAGTCAACAATACTCTCCGTCCGAGCCAGGTTCGATGTCGTTGCCTGGTGAAAGCGGTGGGTCCAGTGACATGTCAGCAACAAGTGTGCATGCTGAACCCGGGCAAATCTCTCCTGGCTTACCTGTGCCTTCCGGTGAAACACCAATCCCAGGCGGACTACGAGATGTTCAAGATGGTGGGGATGGTGATGTGGCCGTGGAGGTCCCGCCGGGAGAGATTAGGGCAAAGGGCTTGAGTGAGAATCCTCGGCCTACGACTCGACGACGAATCAACTTGATCACAGGACCTGGTGATCTTGTTCCAAAGGAGGAATGCAGTGCAATTCGGCTTGTATCGACGCATGACGACGTGAAGAGTGAGTGCACTGTGAACGGTGAGGCTTTCACGCATGAAGATGAAGTCCAGAGCCTTGTATTCGATACCAAAGCGGCTGAGGACCTTGAGAATTATGATTTCGACCTCGATAACAGCAAGGACGACGTGCAGCTTGGAAGTGAAATTGACCCTCGTCTCGCGGTCCTTCGGCGTGATGAATATGAGCCACAGATGACAGAAGACAGACTTCGAGGGTTAGATGACACTGCGGATCAACACGGGCTCAAGCAGCTCGGGAAGATGGGAGTTTTGCTCCCGTCGGAGACAGTGAATGACACGGGTGGCCCGATCAAGAAGCTATCACAAAGTTGGTTAGGAGTTGGCGTGAGAAGTCAATGCCTGCGGGAGAACCGATTTGGCTGCGTAGGAGTAGGTACGTAGCTAGAGAGTTCGCGTGGCTGAGTGAACGTGAAGACTTGTTTAGTCCAGCTTCATCGTCCATTGCGCATCGCATCTTGCCGATGTTGGTGCTACAGGATCCTGACGATAGACATCTCTGACGCATTCTTGACGGTAGATCAAATTGAGCCTACAATCGTCTCGTACATAGACAAGGATGGCAATGAAACAGTGTTTGCGTTGGGAAGGGTCTTGCCAGGCCAAAGGTGTGGGCCACGTGACTGGTACGAGTCATTCACAGAGTTCCTGAACGAGGAGATTGCAGTTGAAGTATGTCCTAGTTATCCCGTTCTTCTTCGAACACCCTCTCGAGATTGTCTCATGCATCTTCATGTTGATGATACCATGTCAGGGTGTGAGCGTGAGAGACTGACGAAGAAGACCCCCTACGATCCAAAACTTGACGAGCCCGACAACTCAGCACCTTTGGACACTGCTGAAGCGACAATCTTCAGAAGTGCAGTTGGGATACTGTTATATCTGAGTCCTGTGGCGGGTTGCGTGAGTGCACCAAGAGCGATGTGTTCATTGAGACACCTGGGGAAGTACCTTCTTCATGCACGGCATCATGCAGTGAGACTTCGTAGAGCTCGTGAGAGAGAAGATCTTATAGGTCAGTATGAGGATGTGATTCCAATCGAAGCAATGAGCGACAGTGATTGGGCCTCGAACAAAGCAACCCGAAAATCAGTCACATCGTCGATGGTGTACTTGTCTGGAAGCCTGATGTTCTCAGCGTCGAGGACGCAGAAGGTGATCTCCCTATCTTCAGCCGAAGCTGAGGTGCACTCAGCGACAAGTACGATGATTGATGGTCTGATGGTCAAGATGCTTCTTGACTTTGCAATCGGCTCCTCGGTGACCGTAATTCACTTTCTGGATTCGGCTGCAGGTCTTGGCATCCTTAAGCGTTCTGGGGCAGGAAAGGTTCGGCATTTGTCATGCAGAATCCTGTGGACACAAGATGCTGCCAAGCGCGGTGTAGTGGCATTGAACAAGATTGACACGAAAATCAACACCTCAGATTTGGGCACAAAGTGCCTATCCAGAACTCGCATCAACCTGTTGCCAGCTTTTGCGGCATCTTCGATTGCGAACTTGAGTGTTTGGTTGGAGAGGAAGAGCGTAGACAGCTTGAAGAGCAGAACACTATGAAACAGAACAAACCCGTTTTGGGCAAACTGTCGAAAGCGCAAATTCGTAGATTGATCGGGATGGTTCTGATTGGTGACGCCCTGGGCCCCGTCTACGACATGAGCACAGATCGAGATCGTGATGATTTCAATGGCATGATCCCATTTGAGCCCGAACACCATTGTGCAGATCGTTATCCTTTGGGGAGTTGTGATGGTTGTTGTGATGTTGGTGGCCGCAGCGGCGTGGTGCTTCACATTCGGGAGAACCAGAAGGGCAACTACTGATGATCATGATGGTGAGCCAAGTCCCAAGCACCGCGGAGCAAAATCAAAGTTCAAGTCAAGGCCTCGAGCACGCGATGACAGGGTGGATGATGTTCATGATGAGTCGGGGGATGCGAAGGTGAAGAGCCTCCGGGCCGAGATGGACAGAGCGGTGTTCGATCTTTCTTCGCACGCGTGGTGCAAGTTCTTCCTCGAATCCGCCCGCAAACGCGCAAGTACATGTACAAGCAGGCCCCAAAGATCGCAGTCAAGAAGCAGTGGAAGCGAGAGTACGATGAGCACGAGTGCATGGAACCAGTTGCTAGCGAGCGAGAGTGATGAAGAACGTTATCTTGATCCTCTGGTTTGGGTTGCTCAGTTTCCCGGGAAATGCTATCCTAGGCGCGGTTGTGGAAAGCTTGCTGGTGCATCCGCAGTTCGCTCTATGCGGGGATCGAGGGCAATGGAGAAGAAGTTGAGGGAATGCTCATTTTGCCGACCGGGATGAGTGATGTCGTACGCTACGTGATGCATCGTATGAGCCTTGTTTTACATGCAGCGTGGCCAAAGCTGTATGAAGGACCAATGCGAGCCCATCTACGTGTGGCAAGGGTTACGCTGCACAGGGCATGAGTAATTCGGCTTTTTGTCGTGAAAATTAGGAATAAGAAGACACTGAGCTTGATGTTGCGCAGCTCCTAGACAAGAAACGACCTAAAGATGTCGAGCTGCGAATCGGTTGTGCATGGTTCAACAGTGTAAGAGTGGCCGGGATCTAGAACAAAATCGTCTTCGCGCCTCCGGAAGCGCCCTGGCACTCAGAGTTTGTAACATACGGTACAGTGTTGTCTGTATCTCACGTGATGTGAGAAAGTTTGTGTCGAGTCTAGACTCTAGACGTTCTGAAGTCGTAGATTCGGCCGTCTAGAGGCGGGGTGACAAACTTTACATGTACATGCACAGTCCCCCATATCTGTATAGATTTTGTGTGCAAGAAACACTTGCGGTCAAGTGAGACAAGTCAGAGACAACTTGTTCGCGCAGGCGTCAAACTCACAGAAAAAGTTTTCAAAGCCGCAACAGCTTTCCGACGCCTCATCGGCGGACTAGCCGCCCGAAATTTTGCATCATGATTTTTTCAAGTTTTGCGTGGCTCAGTGGTGCAGTTCAGTGCACGGATCGCGATACATGAAGCATTTCGGGTGCTGTCTGACACCCATGTGCTGAGAGGAGTGTTCCGTGCTCCGGGCATTGTGCCGGGATATCCTACGTATGCCCAATTCTGTGCTGAATCAATTTTGTATCTCAGGTTTTCTCCTGTGAAGAAGTTTGCCAAACTTTTTTTGCGTTGGCAACACGGAGAAGAGTGCGATGGCAGGTGAACACACATGCTTTCGCAAGTACAAACAGGTCCTGGAGGATAAGCTCGTGTCAGCTGAGCTTTCTTTACGGTACTGGGCACAACAGGAGAACTTCTGCGCTTGGGTATCGATACCTGTCTCCGAACGTGTTACACCAGAACTCCTCAGAGGCCGTGAGCAAGCTCTTATTCAAACTTTGCAGCCTCCTCTCAATTTTCCTTCCATTGCTCGGTGGTTTTGCCCTCGCAAAGGCATCATCAAGCCTCCAGACGCCGCCTTTGCCCGAAAGACCGGCGTTTTTTCCGCCAAAGGTGGCGGAAAAAACGGAGGAAGCAGGCGCTGCATCATGCCGCTGCCGAGTCTCGCGGCCTACCAGCTCTGCTGTACGCCATTTTCGACAAACCGGCATTCAGAACAAAAGAGGCCACGTGGGTCCTCCTTACTCAGCTGGGGAGCAACACATTGCAGCATTTTGAAGCAGCAAAACGCTCCGCAGCAATGCGTTTAGCTTCGCAGCGCTCTTCGCACTGCACCGGCTGGCAACACACCTGCCAGCATACATGGCACCCATTGATTGCATTAAGGGCCATTACCAGCGCCTTGCATTTCCGGGGCCACCTGGCGCGCAAGTGCTACAATTGCTACAAGCTGCTACAGGCCCCTTCGAGTGCCATTCATGGCCCATGCTGCATATCGCAATGAACTCAGGACCTGCGTACGTGCCTACATTTCCGGGTGCATTAAAGCTGTCACTCCTTTTCAGGTGCCCAAGTCTACAGTGGTTTTCCCACGGCACCCGCGCGTTGCGCAGGCACTGTACGACCACCAAGATGCGCTGAGACAGTGGGCAGCCAAGCATCAGCCGTCATGTCGTTGTGAGGCTATAAAATGCCAGGCTCCCGAAGCACCGACGTACGACGGCCACCCCGTTGCTTCGGGTTTTCACTTCCAGTGTGGTCTGTCCACGCTGGAAAGGCAGGTGATCAGCGGCAGCATTGGCGACACCTTTTTCCCGGGAAAAGCCCCCATGTGGGAACAATTTCGCCAAGCGTGGGCATCATGGTGTGCCGCAAACGATTTACCGGGACCTCCCCGAAATCTTGAGCAGGGTTTCGTGCGATGTGGGTGCAACGTGCTCAAACGTTGGCCTCAAGGTATCGCAATCGGATTGTGGACAGTGTGAAGAGCAAAACCGCCGGCGCCACCAGCCTCGACGGCACCTTTTGCAATAAGACCGTGTTTCAAGAAGTGCGACGGAGAGCTGCACAAAGTCCAGCAGGCAGCCAAGCGTGCACTTCAGCCGATACCCTTGGGCTTTTCGACACACACCCAAAGTGCCGACTGCGTATGCATTTCCTAAGCGCAAAAAGGACTTCAAGGGTGGCCGCCGGCCGATCATTTCTTTCGTCGATGCATTCATGAGACCTTTGCTTGAGGCCACCTCAAGGCTGCTGCATCGGCTGTGCAGCGTAGCTTTTCCTCAAGCCTTTGCAAAAGGAGACGTCTATGAACTTCTGAGTCAGGTACGTGACTTTTTGAGCAAGGCACTGCCGAACCATTGCGATGCCACAACCAGGATTTGGCCGGATTTTTCAATTCCATTGCCAAGCCACAGTTCTTGCAGGCGTGGCGCATAACCTTGGAATTCTACAGGCAGAGGCATGGCATCCAGCCGGACACAATCTTTACGATTGATTTGAAGGAAAGGGCGCAACAGCTGCGCACTTTCCGCGGCAAACGCAGGGGAAGGGCAACCCGACAGGTGTGCATCTGGACCGAAGACGTCCCCGCCATCACACTGCACGCCCTTGCTTTGCAAACATTTCAGGTGGCGGGCCGTGGCTTCAGACAGGGACATGGATCTCCGATGGGATCTCCCCTGTCACCCGCGCTTCAGCATTACATGTTCAAGCGTGAGTCGCAACCTGCTCAGTCTACGTTACGTTGACAATCGATTATGGATCTCAGAACGCAGGTTCGAGCAGCTACCAGGTGTCCGACTGTTCTTGAACAGCCGTTTTTACGGAGGAGACATCATTTTGGAGGACGAACCAGCATACGACATTGTAACGGGGTTCTCCCTTGACTTGCACTACCGCATTCATTACAACCGGGCATGCCAGGCCAGGGATTCGCCCAGCACTTACTCCGCGTCCCAGTGCAGCTCAGTGGCGTGTTGGCAAGAGCCCACACCATCAAGAAGTGTGCTCATCCCAAGGCACAAGCACTTTCGGATCTCAGATATTTGTGAACCTCGCCGAGGAACGTGGTCTCCCAATTCTTGCCTTTGCATTCAAGGCAAAGTTCTGGCAATTACCGTGAAGCAGTGCCTTGCTTCGCAACGGGCGAAAGAAACGTGACTTTACGTTGCCTTGTAAGCTTTCAAATTTCAATGATCAAGGTTCCCAACGCTCAGAGTCATTGGCTCAAGGTGACAACATGGCTTCGGACATTCCTGAGAATACCCCCGATCTTGCCGAAAGCCGTACTACTCGGCGAGAGCAATTGACGCAAGCCCTTCTTGACATACTTGAAGGTGAAGATTCTCAGAGCGAGGGAGGGGACCAACAATCCCATACTTCATCTCAACTCAGTTCACTGCGAAGCTCGTCTTTGCGGGAAATGCTCGCCGCATTCGTCACTATGACAACACGGGAGATACGTGAGCTACAAGAAAGAGTTCAGCATCTCGAGGCGGCTTTGCATGACCAGTAGGTTCTGCGCCGACGATAGGAAGCCTTAAAAAAAGATTGCCGTCTTCTCGCAATCGAATGCTGGGACTCATGGCACTTTTAACAGTTCTCTGATTGCATTCATGTGTCTTTCTGCAGCCATTTCTCACTGGAACCCACTGCAACACCATGCTTGACCGACAGAGGAGTCGATCCCCGATTCCATACGCCTGGCGATGGGCCTGGCACACGTCGGCGAAAAATGTTGGTGGGAATGGTTCGAAGCTTCGCGGCGTGCCTGGATCAGGCCGCGAACGATTGCAGATCGTTCCTTAAAGTGAGAGCATCTTCGCTACCCGCCTGGATGCATAATTAAATTTTCCCGGTGCCTCGGCATTGGGTCCACACGAATACGAATCACAGCACCAACCCACAGAGTGGGACAACTTTTTGCGGTGCATCCTAAAACATTATGTTGCATTCTTGCATTGTGAGTGGACACTTGCAACAAATACCCTCGCCCGCAGCCGTCTCTCAACTTGCTACTTCAAGTCAAATAGCTTTTATTCAGCAAACATGGACCCGGAAGGCACCTGTCCGACGCAGGATCTTCCTGACGATGCAAGTTCATGGAATTCTGCTTTGCCATGCGCCGAATGATCCACCACCAGCTGATAAAGTTGGTAAGAACCACAAAAAGCTGCAGAAGATCGGGAAAAAGACCTCCGAGGTGACCAAACGTGGTAAGTCCAAGCAGCACGATGATGAGTCCCTTCCCAAAAAGAAAAAGAAACAGACCAAGAAAGAAAAGCAAGCGACACGAGAAGAACCCCACACCGACAAGATCGTCGTCCATCTCCGACCAGTACTCAACATCTGAGATGTTGAATGCACCGCTGAGTGCAACAGCAAGCACACAGATGCAAGCGCAGCCCAGCTCGTCGCACAGGGCACCGCAGTCCAATCGCCTTTCCACGGCGTGTGCAAATATGCTCGTCAGGGCGGGACTGAGGTGCGGCTGCCATTTTATATACGTTTCACGCTGCCCCTTTACCGGGTTCGCACCAGATCCGGTCGACTGAGAATTCGCGTTCAAGTCAAGACCCCCGCTTACCGCTGCCTCGCTCGTTTTCAGATTTATGAAGCCCTGGACTACCAGGGCCTGTGTGTGAACCCATCTGTACATGATGTCTGATTCAGCCTGCCTTGCATTGCCATTCAGTTCGGCAAGATGAAGTCCTGGAATACCAGGGCCTGTGTGCGTGTCTGTACACACTTGTTTATGGTGACCGAGTGAGTCTTTTTTGCAGCAGTTGCAAGCGATTTCTTTCAGGCAGGGGGAGCCTGCCTTACAATAACATTATGTTTGGCAAGATGAAGCCCTGGAACACCAAGGCCTGTGTGTGTGTACGCACCTGAACATGGTGACCGAGTGAGCCTTTTCATGCAGTAGTTTGCAAGTGAAATTTCAGGCAGGGGGGCACGGCATCAGATTTCGGACCGTGCCTAAAAAAGCTTACGAAATCTGATGGGAAGCAAGGCTGATCACCCTTGTGTACCTGCGCAAAGGCCAGCCCAAAATACCCCAAAAGAAGCTGTTGTTTTCGCATTTGGCCTCCAATGATACTGCATGGTTACTGCGATCTGTCGTCGTTTCGTCGGGTCCTGTCAGTCTTCCTCAGCATCAGTTCGTGCCACGCCAAAGTGTGTGTGTGTGTGTGTGCGTGCGTGCGATGCTCGTGTAGACTCTAGACCTCAGACTGCTTTTGGCAGTCGTAGCATGGCAGGGACTATACCAAGACCCTGTTGGTTGGGCTTACTTCGGCAGGTGCTGGGCCCGGCATGTGTTCTTGATCTTAGTGTAGTGCAGGTGTTTGGTGTAGCCCGGTGGGAGCATGCTTGTCGAGGTGCTCACGCCGCTTCGGTTTTTGCGCTCAGTGCGGGAGCTGTATCCTTCGGTCAGATTGTGAAGGCCCTTGCCATGCGAATCGCGGGGCAACTTGTTCAATTTCAATTCTCACAAGAGTTGTCCAAGATAATTTAGTGGGGGAAAGATAGTGATGTGCATTCTCTGTTTCTTGTGCTCCTCCTTGCATGCCCACGGCAACCATCAAGTGCAAAACGTTTTCGGAGGCTCGCTCCCTCGATGTAAACTTAAACGACAGGACTTCTCAGGAATGCGTTTACAAGCCTTCTGTCGACAGCACCTGCACTGCAGGCGAGAACAGCGTGGCGACAGATCTACGATAGTTTTGGCATCGCTCAAAAGACACATGATAGTTTTGCATGGGTTGCATAGCTCGGAATACTTCTGGGACCCACCTGTGAGAATCTGTGCCAGCCTGTCCGGTTCTGATTATGGCTGTCGGACGGTCGCAGCCGACTCTTGAAGTCCCACCACCCGTCCCTACCCGTCAAGGGCAGACGCTTGATCAGATAAGTCACCGAGTCCCATGTTCTTCGGCTTTTCCGCACAGTACAGAAAACCACTAGTGGCCAGGAGCAGTTCAGGATGGGAGGCTTCAGGTGCGAAGTGTTCTATGCACAGAGGCTTGCCGTAACCTCCCAATACGTTCACCAAATGCCATTGTGGGGCACGTGTCTTGTAGATGCAATCAAGGTGAATGCTGTGAAAGCATCCTCTGAGTATCGTGACATCCCACGTGAACCATGGCTCATAGGAGTTCGTGATGCACGGGTTTGATGTCACAGAATAGATTCTCCAAAGCCCGACACGTCTGGAGGCAGCAGAGCCGGCCTTCGCCGCGCTGATCGGCACCATGTTCTACTCATCGTCGGGACCCCAGGAGGGGTCGCAGATGATCTCAGGCACGCCGATGATTCCCCTTATTTTGCGTCGTTGTTCCCTTTGCTCAGGAAGGTGAGTCTTGGAAAATGGCTGTGTCTGATTCCTGTCATCGGCGGCGTTGTGGGAATCTCAGCCGGAGGGGGGCCTTCCGGCCAGGACATCTTCGTCCCAATGCCTGCCACTGCCCAGTCTTCTCAAACTCGGCCTTCGAGGTCTTGGCCTCGCTCGCAGAGCTGGACTTTGCCTGGGCGGCCCTCATTACGGCAGCGATGGCCAACGTCTTCGCGGCCTTCAAGGTTTCGCAACGTAGGATGCTGGTTCTCGGTTCGCTGACCCACCCCCCAATTACTCCCCTTGCTTCGTCCCCGCACCCACGCCATGCCAAATCCAGAGCCGGGGTGCAGGACTGAAAGTGTGCCGTAGGGGGAGGCGGAACGCAGATAACGCAAAGCAATAACTAGAAGTTCTCAGCTTTGCATTCACCCAAAGTTTCCAGCCAATGCTTGGGGAAAGTTCGAAGAGAAAGATCCAGACCGTCGAGAGAGAGACGCGCGGAGACTCGAACAGCGCTCTGAGCGGAAGCGAAGCGAGCTGGCAAATGCCCTTTGGGTCCGATTGGCGCAGAGTTGCCATTGCTCAGCCTCCCCCCCAACCCCCCACCCCCGCTTAAGCCGAGCCAAGCCAAGCCGAGCCATGTTTAAGATTTCCCTCTTTTACGCTCTATGCTCTGCAATATCGCTGCTCCACAGTATAGATATTACTCGAATTTATGTATATATACATACATGTGGATATAAATTTTTATATATACATATCCTTTTTGGTGTTGCGCTAGATTGTATCATTTCGAAAAATTGACATATATTGAATACCACTTCATATTATGTTAAACACAGTAAAATGTAATATGTGAAAATAGAATTTGATACAGTGCATAATATTCCATCATGTTACATGTTCTTGTAAACTTACATCATACAACAATACATTACGAGCGAATATTATGTTATGTGATAGCAGAGAGACCATGTTTTATTATACCGTGCTATGTTATGTTGCATTATATCCCGCTATATTACATTACGATATTAAAAACATGATATTTCTAACATCGCTTTACCTCTCAGTATGTTACCGTGTATCGTGCTTCAGTGTAGTATATTTTACTCGCTGTTTTACTTTACGGCCGTTACTTTGTTAGTATGCTATACTATGTTATGTGGTAGTCGGTTGTGTTGTAATGTGTTTCGTATTGTCTATATACATACATGTATACATACATACATACGTTACCATTGTACGTGTGAATATAGGTGTTTACTATATCCAGTTTTCGTGCTTCGTACCCTGTACTTAGTCGGTACTAGGTTCCTAGATATATAGAGATGTATATATATATATACACATACCTTTCTTTATATATATATATATATATATACATGTCTACATATGTATATGTATACATACATATATATGTATATATATATATACATGCAATATTATACCGTTCGCACAAACGATATACAGACTAAAGTTCCCATTATGGTAAATCATTGGCTCGGCAGGTTTTCTTCTTTGGTGCAGCTTGGTTTGGCTCAACGAGCAAAGCCAAGCCAAACCGAGAGCCAAGCCGAATCGAGCCAAGCCAAGCCAAACCAAAGCCGAGCCGCACCGAAGGTTGGAAAGCGAACTTCGAAATCACTCAACAACATAACCGCCAACTCCACACTAGAAGCACGAAACCAGGGCCCACCTGCTTCATCGTGTACCAAGAGGAGGGAAAAAGATCCTCCAAACAACTAAATGGAAAAGGTTGCTTCAGTGAGCGTTTGCGCCTAGCCCACAAAGCGGGCTGGACGTTTGCGTTGATTGCAAAGTTAGCACAGTGATGTTAGTAACCATTTTGGCACTTGGAGGCGCTCTGAGCTCGAGTTCGAAACTTGCGCTGCTATTTTGCAGTCACGTCTCCAGTTCTTGCCGTCTGTTCCAAGTTGGTAACGGAGCAGGTAGATCTTGATTGCGTGATTTTCCCCCTATAGGGTGGTATGCCAGGAACCTTTATCGGGTAGTTTAGTGAGCCGTGTCCGTGGCAAGACCACAGTACCAAGAGCATGATTGGGAATTCCGGTAGCACAAGGACAAGCAACGCCAAAAGATTTCACAGCGGATGGTTTTGTCCGAGATCGTGAATCGTGCTTCGCAACCACGGGTGCAAAAGGACAATGAAGACGAGACCGCATCAATCCCGAGTCACCCGAGCCAGATTGAGAAGGAGATTCAGATGGTGGCCAGTGTCAATAGTAAAGGAGATCCGTCGCCAAGCATTTCCTTTACAGTCGGAAGAAGCATTAGAACTTTTCAACAACACCAACTTTTGACGGGGTACTCCTGTAGTCAGTGACACTGTGTTTACCTTTCGCCAGCACAAATTGCTCACATATGAACGTGTCCTGAGCACTTGCCCAAGTTACATGCTTTTGGGGCCGGAGAGAAGGCCCTTATCGCAATGTGGCATTTTTTTAGACTTCGTGCAAGAGAAGTTTGTTATTCACGAAACTAAGCCAATCGGGGTTATCTGCAGGGGTATGCCTCTCAGCTACATGCCGCCCCGAGAGCCCGCGCAGCAAGCCGCTAGCCAGTTCCCGATGTAGCCCGCCATGTCGGGGAGGGTGTCGGCCGAGCAATAACGCATACATGGATGTGCGTGTAAGGAATGTCACAAAGACAGGAAAACACGTAAGGAAAACAGGTTGTAGACCAAAGCGCATGTTTGCACCCCTCCACACAAAGGGCGGGGTCGAGTCACAAGTAGGCTTAAGCGCAAACTGTGTGGCATGCTCCGTGACGAACAGCCCAGGAGGAGCGAAAGGCTCGGGAGGAAACGGATTCAGTCCTTTAAGGAGATTCGATTCATTTACGATGCCACATACTAGGGCACAGGTCAGCGATGAGGCTTTGATGAGGCCCCGGCGGGGCCTTGATCAATCTCTGCTAGACAAAAGAATTTGAAATCGTTTGGTTTAACCCGATCTCGCCTGACTTAGCTCGACGCAGCCCGATTTAGCCTGCAGTCGCCCGAGCAATCTCACGCTGTTGTATGCGGACCGCGAATTTGTTATATTTTGCTGAGAAGCAGATTGCGGAGCCGGTGACATTTTTTGTTTTGTTTTGGTGGTTTCACCTTGCAATTTTTAGGGTTTGGCACTGGCATTAATAGGGCTTAGGGTTTGTTAGCAAAATTATCGTTTCAATGCATTAGGTTGGGCACACGCTGCAGCAAGGCCGCCTGGACGCCATGGAAACATGCAGGGTTTTGATGTCTTGCCTGGCTTGAAGGCTCAAACTTTTGAGCACAAATAAGAAAAGACTCACGACGTCGCGCATCGGCGGCATTGCTGACGGGCAGCTGCAAGACATAAGGTTTTCCTCGCTTTCATCTCGAGCACTTCGCAAGTGCTGCAATGACGTATTCGGCCTCAACCGTGGCAGCTCAGCAGACCCCCGACATTCGAGGAGACTTTGCCGGAGTTGTTTTGTGCCAGCAGCCAAGACCCGGATCAGGCGGGTACGAGGTCCACACTCTTCCGCAGTCTGCAGACGACGATCGGGATCAAGGGTTTGACGAGACTGTGACGTGACCTGTCTGCAGCATCTACCACAGTCGCAGTCAAGGTCGCTGCGACATAGGCGGCGGGGACGAGATGTCGATGTTGGCATGCTCCGATTATTATGCCAGCGACTTGAAGAAGGAGAACTTGGCGCAGTGTGTCTTTGCGGTTCTGGTGATTCTCAGCTCATTGCATAGTGTCAAGCTTGCCTAGGTGTCCGATACTGTCCGATTCTATTGGATTGTTTTCGCTCTTGGGGTCCAGGGTCCGTCTTCTGAACCAGCATCCTTATCGAGGCATCTGTATCCGGACCCCAGGAAGAGGGTGGAGACCTTCCGGCATCCGTACTGCATCCTCCTCCAGCCGAGGCGCCTCAAGGCGATCACAAGCAGGGACAACTTGTGCAAGATGGGCACCTTGTGGGAGTTGGCAGCCGAGTGAACGATTCCGCCACTTGCGAGCAGCCACGATAATGCCACCACATAGGTGGTGTTCAGCGAGGTGATGCTCGGCCTGGTTCGTTTGATGGATGTGCCGCCCCCTCACTGATCCCTTGTGTTCGTAGATAATCCTTCAAGGTCTTAGGGCGATCATGCGACACAAGCCTTTTCACCCATAGTGCAGAAGGTTCTTCAAACAATGCATCCACACAGAGAAGTTGTCCTTCAAGATGTACCCCTTCCGGCCGTTGCAGTTCAACGGCCACATGGTGCTCAACCACAGCGATTCCGCACATTGTCAGAAGAACCTCGTCGCGGCGACCCGAAGCCGCAAGCGCACCTTCTCAGCATCTGTGGTCTGCCCATGAGCCATTCCCCGCAAGTTCTCGCGAAGCCGCCTCTGAATGCGTATGTCGGCCATGACGGCCAAAGCGACCGGGAGTCCGCCTGGGTACTGGATCCAAGGTGTCTCCAGCTGGATGAGTGGGACAGCGTCGCTGTGACCCTGTTTCAGCATCTTGGTCCGACATGGGTCCCTGTAAATCCTGTAAGCATTTCTCCAAGCATGCATCTGCAAAAGAGTCCAAGGTGTCTCACCTTTTGCGTGAGCGTCATCTGGCTCTCTGCCGTCTTCTCGCCGCAGTTGCTGTTGGAGAACGGGCTCACCGGCTTTTTCTGGCTTTTGCTGCTCGAAGTCATGGCTGCATGGCAGGCCGGTGGCGGCAAGTGGCAAAGCCAGTTCTTGGCTAGGGCCACAGTGCGGAACAGCTTGTTATGTTGCGGCAACATGATAGAGTGGGTGTGCCGATACCCAGACTCCAACGGCGGCTTAGCCGTTGCCCCGTCGAAATGCACGGAGCAGGTCGCCAGGGTGATGAAACTTGTCGTGCCTGTCGCTCTAGGACTCGTCCCTTGTAACCCCTCCTGTCCCTCATGAAATCTCATTAGCATCTTCTCACGCGGTCTGCGAGTACTGGCTTGGACACGTCAAAAAAGCTGTCGAACACAACGTGCCCTCGCTCTAAGAAGGAAGCACTGGTCTCAGAAGCACCGCGGCCTCCAGCTGCCGGCGAAGACTGTCACCTGGAGCGGCAAGAGCCTGACCGCTTGCGAGGCCCTGCTGAGTTTGATAACAGCTACAGCTATCCTAGTTGCCAATCTCCAAACCCTCGCAGATGAGCCAGATTGCTGCACGTGCCCTTGCTGCTGGCTGTCGCTGCCGTGCAGGACTCGCCGGGCGTCGCGTCCACGAGGGCTGCGCGATGTTCTTTGCAGGGTGCGCTCCCGACATGGCGGATGGCGATGTGGACCCCTTCGCCTAGGAGGCATCCGAAGAAGAGAATGAGAGTGACAAGGTGGTGTCGACCCAGGCGGCAACATCCAGCATGGCATTCACATGTTGGAGCGTGAGGCTGTCATGGAGCAGTCCTTGTTGCAGTCGCCACCTAAGCCCGAGCAAGCTACAACTGCAACAAAGACAACGACGGAGGCTGCAGCTATGACTCTGCCACCGAGGGAGCCTACCACCTTGTGGCAGATGCTGGTTGCATGATCCCTAACGATGGGCTTGGGTTCGGACGCAGCCCGAGTCGGGAATCTCCCCTGGCATCAGGTGGCTTCGACACGTAAGAGCCAGCTGCGGACGGCGCAGCCGTGGAGAGGCAAGCTGCAACCTCTGATGGTGGCACTTCTGGAAAAGGTGCAAGTCAGTGAGGGCTTGTTGCCCGAGAATGCCGTGCTGGACGATGGAAATCCCGGACGCCTCAATGCCTTCCGGGAAAGGCGGGCGCAGCTGGCCCAGGCATGTCGTGCCTGGGGCATGGCCGGGAAGAGCACAAGCAGGGCAGATGCCTGGAGGACCTACGCTGCAATGGTTGCAGACAAGGTCCAAGAAGTCGCCCCGGAAGCTGTCTCCATCGTGGATGTTTATCGGCCCAGCTTTATTTTGAGCCAGCCGAATCGCAACAGCACAGATTGAATTGAGTCCAAAGTAGTGCCCTCAAGCATCCTAAAGCCTTCGACCGTAAGTGCTGAACCCTAACCCTAACCGTCCCGAAAATTTCTCGACCAAGGTGATGCTGGAACCCGCGACTATCAATTCATCGTAGTCCGAGAACATGTACTTGGAGAGCCCATGGTTTGCATTGTGGGAGAAGTGTACCGCATGTCGATGAGGCGAGACACGAAGGTCGCAGGCAGCAAGCCGTTTCCGCTGCACTTCCGCAGGACTGCTGTGGAGTGGAGGGGTGCAGGTATGTGCAGGTACGAGTCATGGAGCCCTTTCCGGATGGAGTCTTCAAGACGACCCTGCTGCACAAGCGAATGACCCTGGAGTGCCGCAGCCTAGCCTCGACTGCTCCGCACCGAAAATCTTGTATCAGATACCGACATCTCAGTGCAGGGCGGGTGCGGACCATTGCAAGCGAGTGCTCAAGCTGACGTCGGCAGGCATGAAAGCTTTGAAGGCTGCCGAGGGCGTGGATTCCAAGATGGAGGCCATTGAAGATGCCCGTGAGGAGCGCACGTTTTACACTGCAGACATGTTCGGACCCTCTGCAACGGGAGATCTCGCAATCAAGGCTTACATGGCAGAGATGAAGCGGATGTACGAGAAGACGTTTGGACAGGCGCTGGCGGACGCTCAGGGCCGGGCCACGGCGATGCGAATTTCGTCCTTTCCTGTCGCTGGAGTTTGGGATGAGATGGTGCAGCGAAGTCCGAATTACTTCGAGGTTTTGCGTTCCACCAAAGATCTGCATGGCAAGATTGTCGTGGCGAATGCCAAAGATTATTACAGCATGCGAGTTTACAGAATTTTTCGGAGGTGGCACCTACGCAGCTTCGGGGCACTCAGGCTTTTTTGACTTGTCTGAGAAAAGTCGACAAGGCCCCGGCAGCATTGCCGACTGCCTGAAAAATCAGGCTTGTCTGTGAGACAGGCCTCCGGCAGCGTGACAGTGGAAGGTGGAAAAAAAGGCAGGTCCGACGGCAGCGGCTTTTTCAGAGCATCTCAAAGCCCAAGCCCGAAACCCGAACCCAAAACTCAAAACCCAAACCCTAAACCTTAAAGCATCCTAAAGCCAAAGCCCGAAACCCGAAACACGAACGACTTTCTCAAAACATTTCAAAGCCCGAAACCCGAACCCAAAACTCAAAACCCAAACCCAAAACCCTAAAGCCAAAGTGATATCTATTGCCTGAAGCCATGCCAGTCCTGAGCGAGTGTGTGAGTCGGAAACCGGCAATCTCATGTGGACACATCTTTGCATCCTGACACAGGTTCTTTCGACCCGCATAGGACGATAACCCAATGAAGGGTGGCCGGATATGAATTCTCCTCGGGGATACCCAGCAGCTAATGTATCCAGGGGGGGCCCAGGAATCATGGTTGGGGGTAGTGATGACCGGTGTTCATGCCAACAGAAACAAAAAGACAGAAAAAAAGGTTCGAACACAAAAAACTCGTATGGTAAAGACTCCGGTTGAACAGCCGTGATCTCTTACCTTCGCCTGACACTTTTGCATTGTGTCTATTACCCACAGGCACCTTGTGTGCTAGTTGGCCGCATTTCACACCGATGCGTCGCCGGCAGAGACACACTCCTGCGTGATGCGCAGGGTAGCCCTCCAGGGGTTCCCTCGGGACTTAAGCCCGCAGAAACAGAGAAAGCGTAGATAGCCACAGGAACAGATCATGCAGATCCTTCAGAGTTTGTCCACCCCCTTGCCACCGCGATGAGTTACGTCCGACAGGGCAACGAGAACAAGAAGCTGATGGGAACACCGGGGCTGAAGGCAGTTCCGTCTTGCGGTTATGAGCATGAGACTTGGGGACCCTGACACGGGTGGTATCGCGTGGTGCATCGGTTCAACTGTCCAGCATGTCTCATGTGAGGAAGCCTTTGGCATTTCGGTTGTCCACAAATCTGGCTGTGTGTGATTGCGATTTCGGCAAGGTTGGCATCCGGTGCCTGGAGTTCTGTTTTCGTCTACCAGTCCTGTGTGGGAGGCTATCTTAACTGTTTGAGGCCGCTACCCCAATGTGCTTAGAAGATTTCAGTTGCAATGTTTTGGATCTACGCATGTGTAGGGACCCCCAAGCCCTCGAGCAGCTCGAAGTTGGTTTGCCATGCTCATAGACGTTCAGAGATCCTCGCCGTCCAAACATGTGCAAAGGTTTGCTTTCAAGCATCTTAAACTACGCAAAGTCCTGGATCAAAAGCAAGCCGTTCATTGAAAGATGAAAAGAAGTGCCAGTCCTGCAGGACCGGATGGGTGGTGTGGGAAATCAGCATCGAGCCAAGACGGATTTCTGCAGCAGGGTTCAGACTATTCGACACGAGCAGCGTTTAAAAGCCAGGGCCATCGAGCTGAAGAGATGCAAACGGAGCCCTCCAACGTGCAAGTCAGGTTTGCGATTACTATGATCAACTCCTTCATTTTCTGCGTGATCATCATGGCCATCACAGAGGTGCCGAGCATGATGTTGCATCGGCAATCACAGCACCAGGATTTTTAGTTTGATGTCGACTGGGCAAGATGTGCGCGAAGTGTCCATGCCCGCACCAAATCTGATTGCAGTATTGTCCGCTCAGGGAAGGAAGTTCGGAGCCTTTATGAAATTGGCATCGACCAACAACGTGGCAGAGTCCTCGGAGTGCGCAGCGCAAGACCACCGCTCTCGTACACCAAACTTGCTGCTTGTGTTTCTGCGTAGCGAGAAGTGACATGGCTGACGCCTGGATAAACGAAGTTGCAGAAGGCTGCTGGCGGCGGTATAGATCTTTTGACTCAGCATCAACTTTCGATTCAACTTGTACGAAGGTTTGGCCACATGTGCTGAGGTGTTGTTGAATCTGATCTACTCTGGCCTTTGGTTCTATGCATACAACGAGTGGTGCACCCAGACCAGGTGCAGGCATGTTCCAACGCAATAGCCATGCGAGCCTGAGGCTAGCAACCTTTACCATCAAGAAGACAAATGCGGTAACGTCGTCAGTGGCAAACACTGCTGCCCAGCTGCAGGGAGTTCCGCTGCCGAGTGCTGCTCCCCACATGAGCGGGGTCGCGTCAGGCGAAGCGCGTTATCGTCATCGTTGGAGTTGCACTTGTGATGCACGAGAGCCTCTCACCCCTGAAGTTACGGCCTTATAGAGAGCTCTTGGGGTAGCAATACTTCAGGCTGAGCAACGGCATCCCTTTCGAACGAAGCTGCCCAAGGCTTATAGGCTGCAGTATTGGCATTGGCGGTGTGTTCCTGTCTGGCCCCTAAATCGGAGCACCGTGGAGCACTGTTTGTCCTTTCCCATCTTTTTGTCACCAATGGCGGAATGGGACGCTGATGCTGGCAGGTACTCTGTTATCGACGACTTGCTCAAGAAGTGAGTTGCGAGCTCGTTTCCATGCATGCCACAATTCGTCGCAGGTTGTGTGACCCGGGGGTCTGGAATGTGCTGGAGAGATCTGCGAGAGCTGGTTCCGGTTCCCCTGTTAAGTGCGGCCAATGACAGATGCGCACGCCACAAACAGGAGTGCGCTTGCTTTTAGCTTTAGCAGATCGAAGGGCTATGCAGGAACGCGCTTGGCTCTGCCACTGTTGCAGGCTGCTTTTTCCAGCCGAAGCTTCATCTGTCAAGCTGTGTAGCTAGTTCCGAGCTTTCGATCGCTTTTCAGCCATGGCCTGGGCCCATGTCGCAGAAGATTTGGGATTGGGGAATGGGGAGCTTTTGTAGTTCAGACCTGTTCAGACGAGGGCAAGCGCGGGCAGCAGGCAGCCAGCACCCAGCAGGCCGGCTGCTCAAGTGCTCAGTCGGCATTCAGAACTTGCGCCGCAAAGCGTGGAGCTGCCAGAGGCCAAAGCGCCCAAAATCGTTGACCCGATGGAGAAGGACTGCGACTCCCTGCTGCTTCGTCTCGGGAAAGTCTGGCCATGATGCTGTAAGCAAACCCAAACCATGCCGCAGGGTTCAAGAACCGCAAAGGGGGGGGCGTCTCTCTCTCTCTCTCTCTGCGTTTGGAGGAGTTGACGCCGGTGCTGGAGCAGCTGGATAAGGCGTCGATCGCAGAGCGTTCGCGCTTGTGCTTCGCAGAGTCCTGGCTGGGCCTCCTTCTTGAGGCTCGTGGAATCATCAGCGCAGCCACGGTTGAGATGCTACAGGCGCTTGCGACTTCTACAGTAGTTGCGATTACGCGAGGCTGAGATCTACATACACTACAGTTTTCACAGACGCCACTAGGCAGTGGTGCCACACTGCATCAGCTCAGCCAAGGCCAGATCCTGCGAAATGTTATGCGTCTCAGACATATATAAGCGTAATCGGCGAATCCGTTCAGGGCGATCGCCACGAGTATCAAAACTCGATGCTTGAGTCCGTCGAGACCACGCTGAAGCAGATCCAGGCTCAGATCACAGCACTGTAGCGAATACAATTGTTACGTCTCGTTGCATCTGATTGAATGTGTGAGTGAAATGGAACAACCTCACCTGCAAGCACCCGCTCCTTCGTCTTCGTTTCACTTCGTTGTGGCAGTGCCCGTGTGCGGCGCCAGGGGCCTTGCTTGCTTGACCCAATCTCAAGATCATGATGCGTCCTCTCTGATCTAAGGCGTCTCTTGGGGAGGGGTTCGCTTGTCTCTTGTTTTGGTATCGCAAGGGTCTTTTTGTCCATCCGTTTCTTGGCACCAGTCGCAGACGATCGCTCTGCTGGGAGGCTCTGGACAAATTGAAGCGCTGACCCCGTGAAGTCAACGTAAAAGACGCAAGTGAGCGAACGCTCTGCAGTCCGCCCGGAGCAACAAACACACCCCACGCATCCCCAAACCAGGGAGCTCTGCGCTTTCCAAGCACGAAGCAGAGCTCCTTAAACGTTGCAAAGCACTCGACATGCCTGAGCCGTGATTTGAGGGAGCTTGGGGGCGGCCCGAACAGGACATCAGGCAGCGCGCCTCTTTCGCACTCATCGAGGAAGAGCAGAGACATCACCGTGTAAGGCACCAACAGGACCCCAATAGGTTTCCTGAAGCCGAACACTGATTGAAGAACCGTGCTGAGAGAATGCAGTATGAATGAGGGAGCGCAAACCCATGTCGGTGACTGCTACGGTCAGAAACTGGTTGTCTTCATTCTTCCACCAGTGGCCCAGACGCCCGTAATTCCGAGCATTAGTTAGTCGCTTTCAACGACAGCGACGCAATGCGCGACTGTAGCAAGACGGATTACATATGGTGTACAAAACCTTAGCCTGTCCCAGCCGATCAGAAACACATTCTCCAGATCTATGTTTTTGAGTCATTTTGATATTGGTCATGCACTGCCGACTGGTGTGCATTGTTTGGTACGGCATGGCATGGGTGCTTGGGAGAGGCCTGGCGTAACAGTTGTGCACTGGCACACTTGAGCCCTCAGCCTTCAACTATAGACAGCCCTGGCCCTAGAGCTAAATCCCACCAAACCCGGAAGCTTAAGCAAACCCTCCAAATCCGTAATCCGTCACGTTGAAACTTGAAAAACCTGACCCCCTCAAGCCGTAAACCCCAAATCTGAAACCCGGAAATCTCGCGGTTTCCGATGCCAAAAGCCGGAAAGAGATGCAGGTGACACGCAAAAGACGACGGAAGCGTGATGAAGCGCAAGTAACCGCAAGTCACACCCATGAATGGGTTCAAGTGAACCCAGACCCCCATCTTTTGCTGCATTTTGACCTAGGGAAGTTGTGCTGGGCTTCATCGTGACGGGTTCCTGCTGTGAATGCTGTGATTGGCGCTGGCTTTCGCCATGCTAGTAATGGTGCTCGTGCTTTTTGGTGATACATCCCGACCTGATGCCGACATTGAGGGTGAGTCGCTGTCCATACTGCTGTGGTTGATGTTACCGTCACTGTTGCGGTTGATGATGGTTGATAACTGGTGGTGCTGCGGAGTACTTGGACCTTCAGGCAAAGCAGCAAGCGGAAGTGGCAAGCGCACAGTCCACTCTTGCGGATTTCGAAGCGAAGCAGGCGATGCAAGCTGTGCTTCTGCAGCGATGGCGGTCTCTGCAGGGTGTGGTTGCAGGAGAAAGCGGCTGCACAGCTGCAGATGGTCGAGGGACAGGCCGGGATTCGACATGAAATGTTCGGTGCAGCAAGTGCTCGCTGTCTCAGTCCAGGTGGTCCAATGTCAGGAAGACAAGGCGACGAAGGCCTTGAAGAGTCAAAAAGAATCAGACCAAACGCATTAAAGCTGGAATTCAAGTGGCTTTACCAGGATCAAACCCAGGCCGACTCGAGTGTGTGGAGCTTAATGAGCTTGCTCACCGTATGTCGTATGTGGTGTTTCTCGGGCTTATGTAGGTATGTGTAGGTCCTCAAGATCACGGCACAGTCTTGGAACGTACAGCAGAGCTCTTCAAGAAGCAATTATGTTTGTCTGCATTGCATTCACGGACAGTTTCACATCTGTGAGAAGGAACGTGGTAAGGCGAGGCTTCAGGACCATTGAGAAGGGGAGTGTTGGTACCACGGCACCAGTTCGAGCAAGGCGGCCGTGGCAGAAGCAACACAGGCTCTGCAGCTTGCACAGGACCCCTCTTTTTTTTCAAGTGCAAGACTGCGAGATGCGATGCGCGTTCGGTTCTCCTGCAGGAGAGTGAAGAGAGCTTGGGCGCTGAAAAAGATGCCATTCTCAAAGACCAAGAAGAGTCTCAGAAGGCCTTCGGGGCCTCTAACCTGCAACTCTGCAAGCCCGAACGAAGCCCTCTCTTTTTTTGTTTTCGGCTTTGCAGTTTCTGACGAGCACCTGGGAAGCAGTGAAGAGTGGGGCCTTCTCCGGCCAGGAGTGCGGAGCTAAGCCTTAAGCCCCAAGGCACCCGCCGCCTTCGGCTTTGGCCGCGGCGCCGCGGCTCGACTCGACATACACCGAGGTGGCGAGAGCGCAACAAGGCCATTGAAGCTTCGGTCAAGGCGCGACGGCGAGCTGCGTGATTCGCCTGTCTGCCTAGGCCTAGATTCCTAGATGGCCCTTTCTGTCCCGAATCCCATGTGGCCCATGCCTGTGGGCAGATCCTTGACGGCTTCGGCTTGGACGCCAGCCTCAAGGCTTTCCGGCCTCGTGATGCCGACGCAGCCTTGGCACCGTTTGCGTTTGCAGGCGGCTCTGCCCACAGCCTTAAAGACGAAGCCCGGGGACCGCAAGAGGCAGGGCACCGTTGGATCCGCCAAGACATCTCAAAGTCTTGAAACGGGAATGTCGTGGCCTCTCCTCCGCCTTTGGTGTGAGCAGGTTTAGCCTTTGCGCAGTGCAGTTTGCGGAGGCTCCGCTTTCTGACCTCATGCAGTTTTCTTAGGCTGCAGTTTTCTCGAAGGTGTCTAAAGGCTGTTTTCGAGGGATGATGAGGGATAATTTGGGTTGGCATCGCAAGGTGGCCATAACCACCCGGCTGCAGAAGCTGCAGGAAAAGGTGGACAACTTTGAGCAAGAGGTCTGCAGATGCGGGCCACGAAGAGTCGCTGAAACAAGACACACCCAAAGCTTTGCTTTTGCCCAGGCTGAAGGCACTGAAGGGTAGTGCTCACACTGTCAGGCCGTTGCACGGTCTCAGGCCGTGGCTGTCGCCAAGGAGGCTCTCGAGCCGAATCGCTCCGTGCTAGGACGAAAGGCCAAGAGCAGTCTTCTTTGCTAGGCGCTGGCAGCTGCCGAAGAGAAGCTTCAGGTTGCCAAGGTTTTGATCTTAGAACCGCTGCTAAACGGTTTTCGAACATGTTGCAGGGCAGGGTGCTGTTGCAACTTCAGACCTGCAAACCCGTTAGAAGTGTGAATCGCTTCTGCTTGGCATTGCAGACTGCGTGACACGCCTGTGTCAGTAATATCAAGTATGTCTCGTTGCTGTTCTTGTAGTTGCAATGCCATCAAGGCAAGGAACAAGATTGGTTGATGATGGTTGCACAGCCATGCTGTGGCTGAGGCTGAGGCAGTGTCCGCGAAGGAGCGATGTCTGTTCTGCATCCATCCACGAAGGGGTAGACAAGTTTTTCTTCGCTAGTGCTAGAGCGGAAGGGCTCTGATGACTCTGATTCTCTCAGTTCCAGGATGCACTGCAGGCTGCTGTCCACAGCAAGGCTGAGATCGAGAAAGAGATCAAGGCAAAGAGAGTTTGATGGTGCAAATGCTATGGCTGCTATGGCATCCTTGCACAGGGTGTAGATCACAAGCCAAGTATCAGACCGCGGCTTCCTGTGGCTCTTGCAGCACAGCCTGCCGGATGGCTCTTTGTCGATGCGGTTCACTCTGAGCCTTTTTGCCGCTCTGGCATCGGGCAGTGATGTAACGTGGTCCCACGAGCTCTACGATGTCGAGTTCATTGGTCTGAACCAAGCCAAGCTAACATCAGTCGCTTGGCTCAGACGAGTGCCGAGGAGGACACAATGGGCTGTCGATTGCCATGCCATTGCTCTTGCTGGTATTTTTTCCCGGTCCGAAGATTCCGAATTCTCAGCATGAAGCTCTGATAAAGATCCTTGGTGGCAGTTATACGGTGACGCCGGTCAGCGTCCGGTTGTCGGAGTCAAACCAAAAGCCAAGGATCTTGCATGTTCCGGACACCCACTTCTCGCGCGAGTCTGATGCTAGCCCGTGGTCCGATCGGATGCAGAGGAGTGTACCTGCACTTGGCCATTAACTCTTTGTCAGATTCAGTTCTCGTCAACTTGGCAAAGTCCCTTGCGGTGCAAATGAGCTAGTTCGAGAGAATGCCGAAAAAGGATGCCAACTTGGTCAGAAAAATGTTCTGCCACAGGGCCTTCACTGCGCCTCAGCGATTCGACTCGCGAGTGCGGACCAGCACAGGTCCCCGTCAGCCAAGGGCTCTTTTTCGGACTCGCTGTCTTTGTATGCAAACTTTGGACCATTCCATTCCTGGTATTCAGGGTTGACCTTTCCTGTCCACCGGCACGCAGTTTTGCGGATTCTGTTTGAACATTTGATGGGAGCCAGTTGAAGCTTGAAGAGTGGCAGTTTCTTCACGGTCCAGCATTAAGCAGTTGCCGAGAGTCGATGCAGTCTTTCTTGCAAACATAGCAGATAGCATCCTGCAAATCTATTTCGGGCAGCAGCAGGACTTGAGTTTCAGTGCAGATCACTGCAGCTAGACGCCAGTCCAACGATTTTCAGCCTTCTTCAAAGTGCAAACACACCCCTGGAAGCGGGTGCTCCCGAAGATCCCTGAAACCCTGAAGATCCTTGAAGCTTTCGGCTGCAAGCCTCCGATTTCGAGTTGCGCCCACATTCCTTTCTCCTCTCCCTGCTGATATCCGTACCTTCCGGCCCCCTCTCAATCTTCCAAGCGAAAAAGAGTCAGGGACTCGCAGAAGTGGCACAAGCATCCCCACGCGCTGAGGGGGGGGGTCCCGACGGCCATCCAGCAGTCCTGCCCCCAAAAGCGACGACATGGGCCGCATCTACGTCGTGCCCATAGCTGTGAGCCTGGCTGCCCATGGCTGCCCATTGTCCCGCCAAGCCTAATCAGGCTGCCATACGATTCAAGCACCAATCCCGATTAAAGCACAGGCAGTTCCCGATTCAAGCACGCGCGATTCAAACGCTCGCGAAGAGAGTGCCCACCATTCAGTAGCCGCTTCATGCACCGGAAGCTAGGGCGATGTTTGGGGTCTAAGGGTTGCTGGCTTCGGCAGTTGAGCTCTCGCGTTCAGGACTGCGGGATTTGGGTATCTACGGTTTCGGGCTTCCAGGAAGAGGAGAGTTCAGATAGGATTTGTAGTTTTAGGGTTTCAGGGTTTGAGGGCTTAGGGAGCATGAGATTTCAGAATTTCAGGTAGGGTTAAGGCGTCAAGGTTTGAGGGTTGCAACATTTCGGGGTTTACGGTGTCGAGTACGACGGGTTTAGGGACATTTAAAGGATTCAGGGTATCACCTTGCACCGGGAGCCGAGTCTACACTTTACGAAATTACGGCTTGGGGGTTTAGGGTGAATACGAGGTTGGGGTATCAGAAGGCCATCTTCAGGCTTGTGCATTCTACTGTTTAGGCCTTCCAGGATGCGGCGTTGTTAGGGTTCGGGGTATGGCCAAGGAGGGCCGAGTTTTCAGGGTTTTCGGGTTTAGGGCTCAGTTTTGCACGGGTTCAGGGTTTGGGCTTGGGTTATGGGGTTCGAATCTGCGCGGTTGGTGCGGTAATCTGCACGGCGCCGGTACACCAATCCATGGGGCTCGATTCAGGCGCTTTCAGTGCGGGAATCTTGAGTGCGCGAATCCTCTGGCCAGTGCGAATCCGAGAATCCTTCGACCAGTGCGAGAATCGATGTTTTCCAGCGCGCGAGTCGCTTTTGTAGTGTGCTACTTGGTTTCCTACAATCCTCCAAGTGGCAGGTTTCGAATTGAAGCAGGCGCTTCGGTTTGCCGAGTCGCCGCTTGGCAGATGTTGCAGGGCCATGGGGACACAGCATGAACTTTCGGGGCTTGGGTTCAGGATTGTTGAGGCCGTACTGCTAGTTGGATCTTCAGAATCGGCAGGTTCGGTGTTGCTGCTGTGAAGTTAAGTTTCCCAGCACGTCATAGATGATGCCGAGAGGGGTCGAGGAATGCATGAACTGCAAGAACGACATAAGGACACACACACACATACGGGTTTCACGTTTTGCTGATGGTTTTGAAGGAGTTTGGCTGAAGGCATGTATCGATATTGTTGGAGTGCATCTTGACCATGTCACACTCACATCCGTGGCGAACACGGCAGCCACGACACGAATTGGCAAACACAGGATTAGGAAATTAGGGCGGTCAATCATCTTGCCAACATTAAATCAGCCTGTCAGCGTCTTCTCGTGATTGTGGTTCAGTCTCAGCAATCAAAGCACAACTCGAGCGTCAATGTAGTCTCCATCGGTTTGCACGCATTATCACGCATTATGATTCTGCAACGGCTGCATGGCCGGTATCCTTGTGTTACTGCTCTTTTGAGCCACCACTAAAGTAAATACTCTTCTAGGAGAACTCCTTTTGAACGAGATGGAGCGACTCCTCAACTGCAAAGCTTGTGAGTTGCGCCAACCGACATCTACAGCCCCAAGAGAGCCAAGAGCGCTTGGAACAGCCGACGTGGCAGAACCACCCGAGCACCCGAGCCTGCAGGATCCCTGTGGATGTTGTGGCGATTGGGGGGGACTTGGTAAACTTTCCCTCCCAGAGCCTTGGTTGCCTCATTATGGTGCTTGGGCCTGGTCGTGCCAAGTCAGGCCCAGGCAAAAGCCGCAGGTTCTTTCAGATACTAGTATGTTCGAGAGGAGTATTTGATTACTCAGTTTCGATCTATCAAATGAAGAACTATGCGTAGTTGGAAATTTGAGACGGCTAGTGGGAAGTGGTGTTCACCCGTAGCAAACCGGCTGAGCTTTGAACCAGGTCATCTGTGGATGATCTGTACAAGGAGCTGAACAAGCCACTGTCATTTCAATATTTGCAAGCTTTGTGGTTGCCGTAGCAAAGTGTCCTTTCGTACAACCTGCCAAGTGTCTCATCTGCTGTGCTGAGTGGAAGCATTTGCACTCAGATGCTTTTGCACTAGGATGTCAGCTGGTGAAAGAAGGGGTGGCGCGAAAGCCAGTCGAGGGAAGCACCATCAAAGCATCCTTTATGTTGAATCTGAAGTAGTTGCTTGAACAAGCGAAGCTGTAAATATTGAGAGTAATCTACCGGCACTGCTGCTTTCTTCCGCTAGCTCTGAGGTTACAAGTCCCCTTCGTCTATACTGCTGGCAATCATGACTGGCATCTGGAAAAGCTCCATGACTGGGAAAGGACCTTCGATGCACAAGAATCGCCCAATGAACTCGGGCTGCTGATGAAGCTTTATGAGGCGAGTGGGCGAGGACTGCTGAACAATACCTCAAATCTAAATCCAAATGCTGCTTCGTTCGACCGTGGTTTTGTCCGTTTGCTGCGCAGCGCCAGAGCCTCTCCGTACAAGCATGTCACTGGAGTGCTTGCCATCCCCAGACCATGCCGCAGAGTATCCCTAGAGATTAATTTGAGTTATGATTGAAGCTTGAGTTTAAAGTGTCATCACGCGAGGTGAGAGCGCACAGGAAATGAGTTCAACAAACTTTATGGTAACTTTATGGAAATCCCCCGCAAGCACCGGCTAAAGCTCACTACTAACTGGCATCACAACTGAGAATCGACTACTAAGTTCAGTTGTTTGCGGGTGTACCTTTCGAACACGAGCCAGGCCATTGGTTTTACTGACAGAATTGCAAGCTATAGAGCTCCAAGCCTTAGTTTTCGGAATGTGATTTGGCCCCCAGATGGCACACTCCCGATTCCGGGGGATCCCCCCAGCCCATTCCTTGGTCCCATAGCTCAGTTTAACGGGTGCGGGGGCATTCAGAAGTACATGCAGGATCAAGCAGAAACCGATTGCCATCCAACGGCATTCAGTTGAAGGTGACAACAGCAGCTGATAACAACTGAGATTTAGTTCGGGTTACAGAAGACAGAAGATGTTGCAGCTACGTGTAGTGACTAGTGAAACAGGTTGAAATGTTGAAACCAGTTGAAATCAAATCACAATCGAGTAAGAGCCAACCCGTCCATTCAAATAACAGGGTTGACCAGCGCTCAAAGCTGACGATCGGCTGGACTCAAGTTGGGATCGGTTCAAAGCTAATTGATAAAGTCAAATCAGCATGAGGTCGGTTGCAGCCAGTCAGAATTACAGTGAACATAACATCAGTTGAAGCCGATTACAACAAAGCTAAGTTTTTGTAGTACCGCAAGGTCCAGGTGTCTGAAATCTTTGGGTAACAGTAGATCAGTAGACTCAGTTGCAAGTAGTTTGAGCGTATTTTGACTTTCACTTGCAATTACCATGATGTGTATGAAGAAGTGCACGGTTGCGCCATTGAACGCTTCTCGTCGCCTGCCTCACGGGTTGGGCCTACGACGGGAAACTGGGGTTCTGTGGCAACCTCCGACCGCTTCGCCCGGGGGCGAATTTGTGAGTATAGTTACAAATCCCCAACAATAATGCAGTGAGGTAGTTCAACCTGAATACTGATGTTTCCAAGTTGCAAAGATGCGAGAACGATCACGAGATCATTGAAGGAATGGTTCGAATAAAGGCATCGACAGGACAAGCCGCAATACGAGTGTTTAAATACCCGTTACATAGGAAAGGACGCAGATTCCTGCAGGCTATAAAAAGATCGTGGAACATTCTGGTTATCTAGTTTTTTGGGCTTAGTAGTTTCGCGTCCATGAAGTAACAATTGCACAGGTTCCATGCAGTTTAATTCGGGTTGGTTGTTACAGGCGAGATATATCGCATGACCAGATTGCTGACGGAGTTTGACACCAAAACACGTCAACAGAAACGCACGGTCACTAGAAGTCGGAAAGGGGGGGCCGCGGAGGAGACCGAAATTCTGTGCCAAATCTGCACTGGCATCGACATCCTTTCCATGCTGACTTGTGTTTAAATGTCAGTGAATGCTCCGGACGGCAAGCGCGGCGTGATGGCAAGCCCTGTAGGACTGGCTTTCCCGAACTTCTCAGATCCGAGATTCGGCTCTGCGCTCCTGCATTCCGGTTTGCGCATAATTTGTGACTGGGTTCCAGCTAAGAGTTCTTTGTTTGGCTTGGGCTACAGACTCCAAGTGTGCAGGATGTAGGTTCAGCATGCTGGTTTGTGTGAAGCCCTATGTCGTTTGAAGCACAGGCATCGATAATTCAAACTTCCAGATCGACAAGGATCAGCTACGCTTTTTCCAGGACATGGTGGCTACGGGGCATCTTTTTGTCCTCCTGATGCACATTCCCATCTTCTTTCCTGGTGTTACTTTGGGGCCGGAAGATGTCATGGGCCACCCGAGATGGAGCACCGCGTTTGACCGGAATGCAGAGATCGAAGGTCGTCTAAAGTGGCCGAAACAGGCAAGCCAAAGCACTTTCGAGTTCATCGAGGCGGTCCAAGCTGCAGACCGGCTTGTGGCGATTCTCACGGGACACACGCACCAAGATGCGGTCGTGCCCGTGCCTTGTCCCACCGCTGCGAGCGCTGCGGGTCGCTGCATGCCGAGCAGGCCCAGGCAGTTCACAACCCGTGCGAATTTTCAGGGCGGAGCTCGCCTCATCTTGATCCGCTTGACAGGCACGCAGACGGAGGGCATTGCGCCGGATCTGCTTTTCAACTCCTCCAAACTTGCATGTGCACTTGTTTCCCTGGGATGTGTTGGAGCGTACGTTTTAATCACGCGGCCTCGCAAAGCGACTGGGTTCGAAGCACGAGACATGTCCGAGATCTCCGAGCAAGGAGCAGTCAGAGGGCAGCAGTGAAGAGACGATGCACCCAAAGGCCCCTTCGTGGTGCTGGGCATGCGCGGCACGAGGTCATGGAAAACAAAGTGCCACGTGACATGTGAGAAGACCTTGATTAGCAAGTCATGCTCTTTGCGTCGGCCGTGATTCGCTTCGCCTGGCAGGCTTCTCCTACTCTGCTGGCCAAGCTCCAAAAAGAAATGGAGAAATGCCAGGGAAGTCTGAATCTTTCGCAAAACAGCTTGAGCCACTTCCTGAACCTGAAAGACAGGCGGGAGCGTTGATGTGGAGAAGTGCTCTCCTTCGTGACCCCAATGCAGCATGGCAGGTCATCTGAGGCTTTGCCGACCGATGAGGTGCAGACCCCTGCCCAGGAGATCAAATTCTGGTGCCTAATGCCTAAAGGGCCTAAAGCTAGGTGTGCAAAGCCGCAGCCGGAAGTACGAAAACACAGCATCAAACAGCAACCAAGGTGGTGGACACAGAAAGTGACGTGATGCCTAACATGGCACGAGATCCTGCTGGTTCCTCCCAGGAGGCCACTGCCTGAAGCAGTCCACGCGAAGCTCAGAGGCGATGGTGCGCTACTTATTGGGAAACTGTGGAAGGTGGCTTTTCGGGAACCCACTCACAAATTTCATGCACCTCAACAAGCGTGCTCATGTGCAATTTCGCTGCATATCGAAATTGCAGATGCAGATGTAACAAGATTGTAGGAGGACATCAGTTTGTCTGATAGCGGTTCCATGCTCCCGTAAAGCTATGTCTATGTCATAACTGGGAGGGCTCATTGGCTGCAGCATCGGCTCAAGTCTTGCATTCCAGCTTCGCATCTTGGAAAGCTCTCGCCCCGTGACTGGTTGTGGAGGCAGCGAGGCTCAGGAAGGCTTTTATTTTGGAGTTTCGAGGAGGAGATCTTGGCTTGAGAAGCAAATTGCCCAAACCCACAGCTGTCACCGCGCCATCACTAGCAGAGCACATATACAAAGCTCCCAAATCCGTGCATCTGAAGCAAGGACAGTCGGGAGAGGTCTGCCAGCGGCTCGCAGCGCGGCTCAGGTGAGGTTGCTGCTGATGGCCTCGAGGACAGTGGCATCCTGGGCTCATCCAATACAATACATGGCTGAGACTCTGAGACTTTCGCGTTTAACGCGGACATCCAGCTGATGAGTACCTGGGCCTGGCCTCGCCTCAAAAAATTCCCTGCAACTCATGAAAGCACAGTTGGTGCGTCCTGCGCCGTTCGGACACGAATGCGGTTGAGGGCGGTGAGCAGTCTGTTCTCTGTGTACTGGCCCAGGCAACCTGAATCACGCCGAGCAGAGTCGCACTGCTGCCCAGGCTTGATCATCAACACGTTCTAATTGCTCAAACAAAGAGATCTTCCTTCGAGAGCTCATCTCCAATGCCTCGGATGCAGCTCGCAGCAGGTCAGTGATTAGGGCTTCACCCTAGGCCCTAGACTTTGGCGACACTCTCGTGAACACAGTCGTATCCTCACCCGAAGGCATGTTGCAACACTCGCACTCCTTGCTTATCTCGAGGCTCTGGACAAGATTCGCTACGAATCGATCACTGATCCAGATAAGATCGAGGCACGGTTGGGACTCTGCCGCCTGAAGGTGTGGATTCTGATCGGCACAGGTCGGAGATTCAATCTGGGCCACCAGCTGCTAGCTGCTAGCACTATGTGCATGGAGGCTCAGCCCAACTTCAAAGCTCCTGGGTTTCAGACTCGGATCGGGTCAAGAAAGGCAGCAGGCAGGGATTGGGGAATTGGGGGAGCTCGATGCTCGAGCTCGAAGGCTGCTTGAGACGCGTCCAAGCGCGCCGCGCCTTCCCTTCCCGACACTGCACTCTGCACTGCTATCTCTCTCTCTCTCTCTCTCTTGTGTGCACTGGACTCCGGACATGCAGCAGCCGCAGGGCCCTACCTCTGAGATCATCGACAAGACCAAGTCGACCCTCACCATCGAAGACTCTGGTATCGGCATGACCAAGAACGATCTTCGGCCTGGCATATCGCCGATACAAGTAGCAGGTTGCAGAGTGCAAGAAGTGCTGGGATTGGTCTTTAAGCCGAACCGTCTGTTATGCCATTCACTCCTCCTAGGCTTAGACTCTTCAATACTGCCAAGGTAGTCCAGGTAGCGCAGGCAGACATGCAACATCCCCGAAAGCGAGACTCGCTAGCTAGCAGATCCCTTCCTTCAGCGTGCCGTAGCTGAGGAGTTGATCAACAACCTCGGTGCCATCGTGACCCGATCTATTGCTGCATCGTTTATTCTCGATTCTTGTATGAGGGTTTGGGAACATGAGTAGGCGCGGGGGCCCATGGAACTTCCCCCTTCGAGGCCAAGTCTGGCACCAAAGCCTTCACGGAGGCAAGATCGAGGAAGTGGATGAGGAGACGTCCTTGTGGGTTAGGGCGGTTGAGGTTTTCCAGTTCCAGGTTTGAGAAGGGGGGGTGCGAGCGAGGCAGCAGGAATCGGGTTAGCGGTTAGCACTTTCGATTTTCGGTTCGTTGCGGAGAAGGAGAAAGAGGAAAAGAAAAAGAAGACCAAGACGCTCGGCGGATGAGTAGAAATTGCTCCGAAATGCTTTCCTAACATCCGTAGAAGCAATCAGGCAAATAGGCAGCGCAAAACATAAAGAGCCGCTGGATAACCCTGACAGCCTTATGGCCATGTCTAAAGTCGTGGTGCCCTTGACCAAGGAAGGTGAAGGAGGTCTCGCACGAGTGGGAGCGGCTTGGCGGCGGACTGATGCGGGCAGTTTTGCTTGGACTTTTAGTGTTTGCAGTCATGGTCAGAAGCATCTCGGACTCGGACTGTAACAGACACGACCGCAATCCGACTATCCAGAAACCGTTGATGTGAAACGGATCCCGGCATATCATGAGGCAGCTGAACAAGAACAAGCCTCTCTGCGTGCGCAAGTCCGAAGACGTCACCAACGAGACCATGGAGGTGAACCCAAAGCACTCCATCATGGCGGAGCTGAAGAAGAAGGCCGCTGCCGACAAGTCGGACAAGACGGTGAAGGACCTGATCTGGCTTCTTTGCGACACCTCCCTGCTCACCTCAGGCTTCAACCTCGACGAGCCCACCCAGTTCGCTGGCCGCATCCACCGCATGATCAAGCTCGGCCTGAGCATCGACGATGACGATGAGGGCCTGGGCGNCACCTCAGGCTTCAACCTCGACGAGCCCACCCAGTTCGCTGGCCGCATCCACCGCATGATCAAGCTCGGCCTGAGCATCGACGATGACGATGAGGGCCTGGGCGATGACGACGACCTGCGCCCACTTGAGGAAGTCGAGGGTGCGGCCGACGAGGCCTCCAAGATGGAGGAGGTCGACTAGGACTAAGATTTCTGAGCCGCAGTGCTTTGTACCGCAGCCGTCGGTACGCAAGTGTGCATGTCAAGACAAGAGCCAGGTTTAGCCGATAGTACAGACAGAATTTAAGGCGGAAGCTGGCAAGAAACCTGGTGCTTCTCGCAGAAAATGCACTGTATGCACTGAGGTCAGGGCCCTTGGAGATCTGCAGAATCGAAATAGAGTCATGTCAAGTCACCTAGATTCGCGTGCCTGGCACTTGAGCACTCTCAGGTGACATGAAGTTCCCGGACTCTGTGAGGCATCGCGCACGGCCTTGTACTTTAGACTTTAGAGCCAATTACGGTGCACATTGCAAACCTTTGTGGCAGCATCTAACCAAGCTGCCAATTCAAGAGCGTCGCCAGCAAGTTGGGGGAATATGCTTGTGACCTCGACTCCTCCACCGTCAGGTGTGTGTGAGTGTGTGCTCAAGTTTGAGGAAAAGGCACTGCGCGATTTCACTGCAGAGCTAATGTATCCACGGGCAGAGCTTCATTGCTGGAGATCTGCGTGGGAGCCTGAAACCCTTCGAAAATCCTTCAAAACCACAGCATGGTTCCCCCGGATCAGCAGAAGCCAGAGCACAAAGCGCTCCAACAGGTAGCCAAGCGTTGAATCGCCGCCGACAGCTGCCCTTGGCCAGATCATTGGGTGCTGGCAGCTGACGTGACGCAGAGCATTGGACATCCCCAAGTTCGTCAAACGCATGGTGGGAGCCCGCAAGGCAATGAAGCGCCACCGTTTTGAAAGGACAAGTCTGCGAACACGCAGGGAGGTTTCTCGCATGGGGGCTCCGCGAAGGCATGTCGCGCTTTTGTGTACCGGGCTTGGGCTCAGAGCCTCGCGGGCCGACCACGTTTGGCAAGTTGGGTTTGCGACCGGAGTGCTTGCGAAAGTAAGACAGACCCCAGAGCTGGGAGAGGAGGTCGAGGCCATCGCAGGCCTTTAGTCCCAAGAAACAGATCTAGAATTCTGTACACTTTGCAGAGTCTGCCTAAGCAGTTCAAGTCAAGCAAGGCGCGTCCAAAGCGCAATAGCTTGACACAGAAACAGCAACAAGAGCAGACCAAAACTGTTCAGCTGAAAGGGGCTTGTAACGAAGGATCATGACCCGTACCTAGAATCTAGGAACATGCAACAGTTCACCTCGCAGAGGTTCAACGTAAGGGGAAAGAAGGCGATTAACAACAAATCATGGGACATACAACCAGACAACAGGGGAAGAGAATCCACAAGGGGAGGACACACACTCAGATAGAGGAAAAGGGGATAGTTTGACGACAGTGCCTGTAACGCAACAAGTGACATGATCGAGTAGACATAGGATTTCGAGCGGCCCGACCTCCATTTCCAGACAGCCGGGCGGTACCGGCTGTACTACCCCACTAGTGCTGTGCTTGACTTCATAAACAAAACCCATACTGTATGTAGCGCACTACCTGGATGAAACCGAGAGTCCAGTCTTCAGTGATAGTTGGTGGTGCGCACACCGGGTCCCTGGTGTTAACCTGCTGTTTTGGGGTGTCTCGAGGATAGCAAGGCTTCAGGGGCGGGGTGGGTGGNGCAGTGACGACGTTCTACGACCGCACACATATGTAAGGGTCGTCGACATATGTTCATGTGTATGTAACGTCTGAGATCTATGTGGCATTCATGACATCTCAAACATAGAAGGCACATACAGCATGTATTACAAGCACATACTACATATAAGACAGGCGGAGAAGACATAGAACACATACTGTACATGTGGAGCATGTAACACAGTACATGCAATACATCTAAAAAACTGGCACAAAGACACAAAGACGTTCTGCCAACCGGAGCAAGCACCCAAAAAACAGCTACAGTTCTCGAGCCTTGATGTATTGCATGTACCGTCTCTCTTACATGCTCCACATGTAGAGTATGTGTTCTATGTTTTCTCCGCCTGGTGCATGTCCTGTATCTTATATGTAGTATGTGCCTACAGTGCCTTCTGAGTCTCTGCTGTAATACATGTTGTATGTGCCTTCTATGTTTGATATGTCATGAATACCACATAGATCTCAGACGTTGCATACACATGTATATATATATATATATGTCGACGACCCTTACATATGTATGTGCGATGCCCAGAACCTTAAGCCCCCGAGCTCCGTGCCTTGGCCGCAGGTTTTAGAATTTACAGTGCTTCAACTTCACTTTTCAGTACAGGTCGTTAATAGTTTTTAGGGTTTATCAAAACCCAGTTTTGCTAAGAAGTTAGCTTGCTCCCCAGGAAATATTGCAGTTCGTACATCACATCGCTACCAGGGTCCTGGTGCGCGCGTGACCTAGTTAGGGATGTGCGGCATACCACACAATCAACATACCAACGCAGAAAAGTCACTCCTCACTTCCGTCTCTTGGGGTCAAGGGCCGCCGTAACCGAGCCCCGCTTACTCAGATTTGCCCCTGGGCCACCACTTCCTTCCCCTACCCCTTTCCTTTAAACCACCCCTGCACCGCTTTTCCGAACGTTTGCCCACCACTCCCTTGACCGCAGTAGAATCCAATACCCCCCCGGGCCGCCAATCCCTCAAGATTGGGCCAAAAGAGTAAAGCGATTTTTTTCCATCATCGTGCTTTTCCGGGGGCTGGCAGCTTGCAGTTGGAAGCTTCAAGTGCCGAGACGGGTGGCTTGCAATGTGGGCTTGACCGGGTCCCCCAAACCCCTATTTCCACGAGTTGGGCCTTTGTGGCCCGTCTCCACGCCGGCTACCTTGCGGCAGGGAGCACCATGTTGGACGATGCCGCCATCTCTCCTCGCAAAACATCACGCTCCGCCGCTGGCCGGCCTTTCCGCCGCGGCCTTGCCAGCACGGATCACGTCCATCGTGCGCGGCTGGCAGCATTGCAAGCAGCAGCGGTTCCATTTCATTGATTACATTTGGATTTGCGCCAATGCTTGCAAGCGTTTTCCATTCGATGTTATGACAACAAGTGACTGCTGCTATGTGTCGCTTGCGTCGTTGTAAAAATTGTTTTTCTCGCGTGTGTAGAGCTTGCCCGGGATTCTTGTAATTGGTGACCGTTGACAATGTTGGCAGCAACCCAGGACATGATTCGACATTGGCCAGATTGACCTTGCACTTGTGCATCTTGCGTCTAAACGTTGGTTACATGCAGCTCGAGATACAGAATTATACAATCCATGAAACGCTTGGCACTGGCTTCTCACCATTTCCCTGTCATGGCAGAGCTGAACGCTAGCGTGCCGAAACATGTCACAGACAAATGCCCGCGCCATATCCGATGATGGGAACGTTGAAGAATCCTATTCACGCAAGTCGATTTGCAGCATTGTTCGAAAACGACATGCAGCGCTTCAGTACCGGTTCGTCAGCAGATGTAGTGCATATATTTAAGGGCTGCGCCAGGTGCGGGCAGCGCGAGTTCGTGCACCGGGCAGTAGTCCCTCCCATCTTGGCCCCCCAAAAGCCCGCATCCCTGGGCTAGTCTGGCGCGCCGAGCCCCGGCCGAAAGCTCGAAATCTAATCACCTACGTGGTCGTTTGCGCAACATACGGGGACCTGGCAATCCGGGCAAAAAGCTAGCCCCGCGGAGCCAATAGTCGTGCCACAACAGTGGCTCGCACACAGGACGGCCCCAAGCGCGCGATCAGACGACCGCCCACGTTTCGACATGGTCGTGTATGGAGCCACGGCCAACTCGGAACGCTTTGCTGTGACGCACAGCTCGTGCCACCGCTGACAAGCACAGGACGCCCAGCGTTGGAAATTCGCAGGCACTCCGCTTCCTGCGCGCCTTCGCGGGCAAGGAGCGTGCCTCCGAGTGTGCGGCGAACATGTCTCGTGGAGTGGGTAGGCGGGCGTTGAGGTGCCGAAGCCGCCTGCTTCCTCCGCTACCTTGCGCGGCACCGCATGGCAGGCGGGCTGCTGCGCGTGCAGCGTGGGTGCAGCGTTGGTCCGGCCTCCTCGCAGTCGCCGCCGTACCCGCCTTTGCGGCTTCCTTCCCTGAGCTGCCGCTTGGAGGCGATATCAGCGACGCAGGAAAAGCGTTCGACCTCCAGGAGATGCTTGCTAAGGTCCGGAAATCCCCCACCGTCGTACTGAGTATCTAAGTTGCAGCAGTGCGACGGCGGTCACTGCGTGTGCCCCGGTCAGCTGTGCATGAGGACCCGCACCCCCTAGATTCCCCCAGCACTTGCGACGAGGGTAGACCCAGTTACCGGTGAAAGCCTCCAGCTGCTTGCGCAGCGAGTATGCCACCAACGCCGGCGACTATACAGTGACATCGCGCGTGTGGAAGCTGTCCGTGTTTTTTCCTGACATGCCGTTGGCCCGTCGTGTGCACCAAGGCACAAATGGACCGCCCCGAGGGATGCAGAGGCGCTCGAATCAGCGAAGCGACGAAACCGAGCCATTACGGATCGGCATGCGCTTCAGCACAAACGGCCTTCGCACCGCGGAGGGGAGGTGCCTGAAACGCTTGCTGCAGGACCTCGACGCCGTGGATCTTGCTTGCTGAAGCTGCCATTCGTCCGACGAAAGGCAAAATCCCGCTCAAATTGCAGACAGCCTCGCTCGGACGCATGGCGTTGCACAAGACTGATGGGGGAGTCCGCGGCATCGTTAGGGAGGGCACGTGCCGACTCTAGGCGAAGCACCGCCGCCGCCGCCGTTGCTGATCGTTGCTGCGCAGGCGCGCTTGCGTCAGGCTGGCTGTGATGCCCCGGATTGGGACACCGAGGGCACGGGCCCACCCCACCCGACACACACATCGCCTCGGCGAGGACTCCGGGCCCTGGCCTTTCAAAGGCTGGCAACGACTCGCTGCCCGACCATGCGACGAGCATGCGTTCGAGACGCACCTTTCTCAACTGTCCTTGCGTCCCGTGCGCTGTTGCTCTCGCAAGCCGTGCCCTTTGCTGCCCGTGCGTTCACTGTCCCGCCCACGCGCGATGAGGTGACGCGTCCTGTTGCTGCGGCGCCTGCGCATGCCCTTGCCGCTCGCGCCGCGCAGATGCGTGGGCCATGGGCAACTCGACGTGCTGGGTGATCACCGTGCCGCGTGTGCTACCTTTGGAGTGCTGTCGACGCCCGCGTTGCTTCTCGAGCATGCCGTCGCGCGCGTTTGCCGCGAAGGCGGCGCCAGGGTCGCCCGCGATGTCCGGCTGACAGACATGAACCTCGACGTGCCGGTCGCTGATGAACGGCATTGAACGGCGCATCGAGGTCGTCGCCAATGGTCTCCCATCTTGGCACGGGTCCCAACTCGCCCTTGACGCAACAATCGTGTCCCCCCTCACACGACGAGGCGAGGCCCACCCCCGCGCAGACACCCTGCCGGGCTGCGCAGCCAATGCTGCCAGGCGCAAGCGTCACAGCACTTACTGTACCTCGAACTCGGCCGCGCCCAGCGATGCCGCCTTCTCGTCCTCGGCACCGAGACTGGCATAACTGGCGGCAGGTTCAAGAGTCCAGTTCCTGCGCCTGTTGGTGCGGAATCGTTATCCTGCGACCTGCCACGATCACCGTTTTAGACACTATAGCTACTGTTACTAACTAGTCGCATTGTTAAGGCTGTTCGTACCATTTACCATGATTAATGTTGCTACTTATTGCTACGCTTACTACTAGCACTGCCAGTATTCACACGATTACTAGTTTTGCTATTGCTATTACTAGGATCCTTTTTGCAACTATTACTGATATTGGTTTTGCTGCGATTACTATTATTATTACGAGTAGTATTCCCTTCCCATATATTACTATTGTTACTAATATTACCGTTGTTTTTTACTGCTCTTATGCGAGCACGTTGTTTCAAACGGTTTTGGGAACCATTACGTGTGCCCCGTGGTTGGATGCCGAACAATCCACAGCAATATCATGCCAACTTGCAGATGCGGTTGTCCAACCAACAACCCAACACCATCATGGAGCTTGAACGTTTGGTGCATTCCGCAGCCGTTTCGTCCATGAAGTGTGAACAGTCGAGACTTGTTGAGCCGTGGGAACAGGACGTTTTTCAACATCTTTTGCAACAAAGAAAATCTTCACGAGATGCGACTGAGAGGCGTGCACTTTCCAAACTGATTCGCAAAAAATTACGGTCATTCCAACGTCAGAAGCAGAATCAGAAGATCACGACGACTCTGGAGCAATTCCAAGATTTTGGACGATTGGACGCGCTATTTCATGATCCCATTAANATCACGACGACTCTGGAGCAATTCCAAGATTTTGGACGATTGGACGCGCTATTTCATGATCCCATTAAGACCTTTGATATGCCAGCGACCAGCAGGCCGAGTCCCGAGGCTTTTACAGAGTGCCTATCCGAGATTTTTACATCGAGCGACGTGCATGTAGAAGCATGTCAAAGCAACATTGGTTTTTCGACCATACCGCCTTTTCAGCTTTCTGAACTGAGGCAAGCATTGCGACACATGCGTAATCGCAGAAGTGGTGATGATGCAGGTTTGGTGTTGGAAATGTTCAAGCTGGGCTGCNGTTTTTCGACCATACCGCCTTTTCAGCTTTCTGAACTGAGGCAAGCATTGCGACACATGCGTAATCGCAGAAGTGGTGATGATGCAGGTTTGGTGTTGGAAATGTTCAAGCTGGGCTGCACAGAACTTCACGAATGCTTGCTTGACATTTACAACAGCATGCTTCTTGAGGAATCCTTGGAACCATCATGGCAACATACTCTTTTTAAGATGGAGGGATTTGGGCCACTAAGTTGAGTCCGTTCGTTGTGGCGCCCCATCGCAGTTCTGAAGATTACCTATAAAATTTTTGCGAAGCTACTTGATGCGAGAATTCATTGCGTCTTGGAAAGTGCTCAGTGTGCCGATCAAGTAGGTTTTCGTTCAAAACTTGGGATTGACCACGCGTTTGCCGTTTTGGAGACGATGATTGGGAAGAGTATTGAGTGGGACACCCCGCTGTGGTGCGCAAG